>JAASFF010000198.1:0-76419 GCA_013365195.1 Cercospora citrullina
TTACGAAGTCGCGTATCGTCGCATGTTATCGGGGGCACTAAGGGACCCTCTCTCTCGTGTTATCGGGTAAAAGAGGATATAGAACTATCTACACTATCGAATAGAACTATATAGGGGTCAACATATATGGTCTGGGGTCCAGGGTATGTAAGAACCAACACATATGACTCGTAGACAAACCCAGTGGAGTGTCATTTCACAACAGAAATTCCCAATATGATTTTTCCTCTATCCTTGCCAAAATTTTATCAATGTTGTTGGTTTTGTCTTCTTTCGTGTCAATGATTGATGTCAAAGGTTTCGCGCGCGGGGGTTATCTCCTCTCTCTCTCTCTCTCTCCCAAGCGGCTCCAAAGCATTTCTTCAAAAATTCTCAAAAAGCGATCGTGAACAAAATTGTATCGCAATGTCCCTGATGCGAAAACGAAAAAAGTGGTATCTTCTAGCAGCAGCGCAATGGAAATGCAAAAAAGACAACGCACTTCTCTGCGTGTGGGTAATCGCGAAAAAGAAGACAGCAAAGCAGCGATGCGGATCCCTCCTTCTATCCATCGCGGTCCTCGAGATGCATTCGCTGTTTTGTTTTGCTTCTCAATCTTCTCTTCCCAGATCCCCATGTGCATTCAGGACGTCATAATAAAAGTAGCAAACAACGCATCTTCGCTCGCGGTAAAAATTTCCCCCATGTCGAATTCCCCAGACCCTTTTAATCCCAGTTTCCCTTTTTGTAAAACGCCGTGCTGTGGTTCGAATAATAGTGACAATGAGGACCCCATGAATTGTCTTTCCTCCCCCCAAATCCGATGTCCATGCTACGTAACAGAAAAAACAATCCGTGAGGGAAAAACATCGACCGCCGAAGAACGAAAGCAAGAGTCTACTCGCAATGCCCGGGGGCGAGTAGACATGATGTATGGTGACCTTGGTGCGAAGGTGTTGAGGCGGTCGGTTCCCAGACGTAAAGCACCATGCATGCATGCGATAATGCGTGAATGTGAACTGCGACCAACCAGTCAAGCCAACCGTGATGGTCGTCGCATAAGTCGTATCGTTGAAACAGAGCCCAGAGTACTAAAACTTTATGCAGGAAGAACGCGGCATGATCTTCCGACGTGGTCGGATTCGGTGGAGTCGAACTTTTGATGAGGGCGAGAACGCTGCAAGAAAGGCTCCAGAAGGAAGCGCATATTTGCGCGATGGTTTTGGATATATCGTATCCATGTTACGACAATTCGCCGCAACATCAGCCCATGACTGGCTGCGGCGCGTACGTCGAGCCCATGGGATAATTCCGATAGTGTTGCTGGTAGACACAGGTCTGACAGCCGCAGTCATAGCGGTGATTATTCCATGAGCCAGTATCCCAACCAGAGCTGTATGGTGGCGTCTGATAGTAGGACTGGTGCGCATTCGAAGCGTACTGGTAGCGAGCACGTTCCTCGGACGCAGCACGACGGTTGGCTTCTTCGACCTCAGCAGCATAGGCATCATACCGGGAAGTTGACTTGTAGTAGTCATCAACCTTTCGTGTGCTGGGTGCCCACGGGTCAACTGAGCTGTATGGTGTCGAGAACTGCGAGGAGCGCGCGGACAGGGTCGCAGACAGTGGCTGAGGCTGCTCAAATGACCGAGTCGAGGCAGTGGTGTAAGGCGATGGGTACGGAGAGTACCGATCGTGGCTCGCGCTGGTGTGAGCATGGCGATGCAGGTTCGTGTCAAGCGGTGACAGGCGTGCAGGCATCTGCTTGGCAATCATTTTAGCCGTGTGCGACTCCCATGCCTGAGACCACGACTTGAAGCTGTTGCCATTGACGCTTCCAACGGATGGGTCAATGTGCAAATGCCATCCCAACAACTCGAGCCAGTAGGCTTCCAGCTTGTTGAGTTCGGTAACCTTGATAGCAGTCACATCGGACCAAGATCGGTTGATGAAGGTGTTGTCATCCAGAAACTTGCTGCCGAGAATGAGTGCAACCGCGAGAAGTCGGTAGATTTCGTTATCGCCGGGGACGATGGTCTTTGCAAATCTGATCATGCGGTCGTTGAGGTAGTACAAGCTGAGAAGAATCGTAGCTGCGGGCAGACGTGTCGCCGAGAGCACCTGGTGCACCCACTTGCGAAACTGTGGTGAGATGGGCTGCCGAAGTTGAAAGCTTCGAGTCATGTCAATATCAGCCAAGCTGATGGGGGATTGGTGGTAGGCATACATGGAGGTCACAGCCTGTGTCACAAAATCCGTCATACTGTCCATCTCGTAATCGAGATGCGCTGACACTCCACCGGTGGCCTTTTCGTCCTTGGCTTCTTGTCGTTGCTGTTCGCGCGCGCGCTGAGACTGCTCTTCTTGCTGGAGTCGCTGATGATAGTCGTCGGTGAAGGACAGACGATCGTGGATCCGCAAGGGTGGCAGAATCGGCGCGGCCACGGGATCGTAGAAGTTCGAGATGGGCGGCAGACTTGTGGAGTTCTGGTAGCTCGGCGGTTGGTACTGATATGTCGGTGGCGCTGGGGCGACTGCTGGCTGCATGTAACTCTGTGGCTGGTAGTCGTACGTACTGTCCTGCCGACGCTGGCTCTGTGCTTGTGTATACAGGTCTTGACCGTAGTGCATGTGGCTGTATCCATAGCCGGAATCAGAATCGGGCGGTGTCAGTGGCTGTTGACCGGCCATGGGCCGCTGATAGTAGCCTGGCATGATTGCAGTTGCAGAGGCGGAAGCGGAGACGCGGTGCGTGCGTGCAACCTGTATGTGTGTCAGCCGGCCTGTGCCAATATCTCCTCCTTGTTGAAGTAGTCCGTGACGCACCGGTCTCTCTGCAAGCGCACCGACAAAGACCAGGCACCTGCTCGAGCGGTGCAGATTTACTGGCCTCGTACCATGCGATTTCAGCAATCAACAAATGCCTTGATGGAATCTGTCGAGGCTGCGGGTGAGTGCTCGGTGTTTCGCAGATCGTGTCTCAGGGTCGCAACTTCCGGCAGTTGTTTCGTTTGCAGATCGGTCGTGCGGAAGTCGAGGTGGCGGTGACGAGCGATGCTCGCGGCAGGTGGTATTAAGTGATGAGCGTAGTGAGGGACGAAGCTAAGTGAATAGTTCTGCCCTGGTGGTGTTGTTGTCGTGGTGAAAGAGTGCGTAGGTGATGGCGCGCACTGAGACCAAACGCGGAAGTCGGTGACGGAAGGTGCGCGGGCGACTTCGAGGGCGTTCTGGGACTGACGGCGCTGCGGTAGGCACAGTCAGGCGGCGAGATGGACGGCGGCGGTGGTAGTGCGCGTTTGCCGTTCTCGCTGGTCGTAGGATGGCTCGGCGTTATGCTCAGGAAGGCTTTGACGTGGCGGAGTCGCAGCGCGAAACGGAGAGTGCAAGTGGCCGGAAACGCTCCAAAAGCTGCAGCAGGTCCAAAAGCGCGGTGGCTTCGACTCTTTCACGCGCACACTGTTGCCGGCAGCGTGGTGCGGTGCGGGAGGGACAAGAGGGAGATGGGGAGATGGGAGTGAAGGCCGCAAGGGATCCAGCGACAACGACAGAGACGAGCGAGGAGATTGGGATGACCTTTCCCACGGTTGCCCGTTGACTTTCGGCTGGCGGACCAATCAGAAGCGGCGGCGCCCGTGCTGTGCCAGCAGTGCCAGAAGTGGTGGTCTCGATATTGGGAACTGGCCTCGTAATGACTTCTGCTCCACCGTGCTGGGCGGGCAATAATAATGATGACAATCTCTCGCGCGGCCGATGCGGCAGCCCTGTGCTCAACGAACAGTTCGCCTGCTGAGATGAGGCACGAGCGGTGGGTGCAAGGTGGCCGCAGACACGCATTCATTCACTGCGGCCACCGTCATCACCACACCGCGACAGGCGACAGGAAAACTCTGCCTGGCGCATCGTGTCAGACCGGCTCGCAGCCGTGTCGCCGTCTCGCCAAACCCGGGCCTGCACGCTCGCGCAGCTCTCTCCCAGCACGCGGCTCTCGCCTTCGTCGAGCCCGGTTGGCTGAGCGCGCGCTGCCTCGCCTGGCCCTTCTCCGCCGACCTCCTGTGACCCGCGCGCACTGCGCTTTTTTGCTTGTGCGCTGGCCCCGTCATCGCCGCCCGCCTGCTGCCGGAACGCGGCGCAACGTGCATGAGCTCACCATTTTGCTTTGCCTGTGCCTGGACGTTCGCCATGCCATGATGCCTGGAAGTCGGCCTGCCTCTCACCGCACTCACTCGCCCGCCTCCCTCCTGCTCTCACCGTGCTGTGTGTGACTCGTTCCGGATATCTACCCAGTCCAACAGTAACAGCTCACGTACCGGTACCGTTGCCATTTCCACACCACTACAAAACGACCGCCGCGCTCACCTTCGGCCTGTCGGGCCTGCGCTCTGCGTATTCTAAGCTCGTGTTGGTTACGCATTCGCTTTACTACGCCAAATATAGCCGTGTACCTCCGTGGAGTACTGATCGCGCACGCCTGATCTGATGATGACAGACTCACTCTCCTCCTCGCCGCTGCTATCCGCACGGCCTTTGCCATCCATCCATCCATCCACGCGCGCCCACTCGACCCCTCTCCTCCATCACAGAAAATGCCGCGACTGTGATGTGTTCGTTTACCGCTGCCGCAGCTGTGACTCGGCCACCTGCCACCAGCCCACCCAAACGAATCTCGCATATCGGCGCGCGAGATTGGCTGTGACACGTGGCGACCCTTTCGGCAACCTCCTGTCTTGCATTCACTAGCACCTACTGTAGAGCAACGAGCGCTGCGGGAGAGATGAGGCGAGCGAGAAACCAGTAACTAGCAGGTAACAGCGCCTGACTGAACGTCTGCGGCGTTGGGTGATGCGCTGCACGTGAGAAACGGCCACTCACACCACCAGCAAATCAGATCCTACGCCAGGACCCTCGCACTCCGATTCTGCTCGCACTGCTATTCCCGCTCTGATCATCCGGCCGGTCATCCCACAAAGGTACCCAAGCTACGTATCTAGACCACTGCCAACAGTCCGAAAACTCTCCCGAAGGCTGCTATCTATGGCAATCCTAAACACGACTCTGCCGCCTGGCTCCTCCAACACGCGCTGCCGCCTAAACAGTAGACCAACGTAATACACCGCGCAAAGCAGCGAGAGAGCAACAGTCGAGGTAAGCGTAGCAACAAGTCACGAGAGAAGTCCAACCTTTGCCGCCAGCCACAATAAAATGTCTCGGAGACATCGGACTGCTCCCGAAAAGAACCATTGTTTCTGTTTCTGCCTCGCATAGCGAGACAACCATCGTAGAAAGTCAAACAAAACACAGACCTCGCTGTTTCTATTTTTCCCCTCGCGCCTATTGCCCACCACGCATGTCTCTATCACAATATCCCGAGCCTTCGATTTTAGCTCGCAATCAATTCCAGGGACGAGGCGAGTTGTGGTTCATGTGTTGCATTTTTGCTCTACCGTGGAAGCTCTTTGATTGCCCTGCATTGACTGTTGAGCTGGGGAAGACGTTGTTGTGACACTGGAGACTGGGCTGGTTCGGGAGGTCGTTGCCTGATCGTTCCGGGCCGTGGATGGGTAGTGGTAGTGGCTTGGTGCTGCTGGTGGTCATTCGTACGAGTACGGTAGGAACACTATCGGCGTGGCGACAGCATGGTCGCCACTGCGCGGTAGAGCACACTACTATGGCTGCCACAAGGCTGTGTCGGAGGTTGACTAGTTTCGTGTAGCCTGGAGCTTCGCTCTGCGGAGACGCTCAAGCCCGATGAAATGGCATATTGAAGTCTGCGCTTCAAAAAGATCAGGATGTGTCTCAAAGGAGTGTAGTCGTTTATCCTCATGAAACAGATGGAATTGTTGATTCGTTTCATATTCGTTGATTCGCCGATGAGCTGTCAAAAGCGTGCCGCATAATGTCCTATCGTTCCGGCAAAGGTTGCCCTCTGAATTGAAAGTCATCTTCGAACGTCCATGTAGATGCTGTCAATCATAGTTGCGGTCAGCCATCAGTGCAGCGTGAGCGAAAAACTCATGTCAAGGCTTTCACCTTGCTCAACGGGTCCTGCTGCAGTACATCATATCACCTGCAACAATCGGACGATTGGCATATGCGTTCTTGCCCTGCTCTTCTCGTGACTACGGTCTGGTTTTGCTGGAGTAGCAGTAGCATTCGAGAAGCTGTGAGCAATTTGTGTTCACTCTTCCCCCAAAAGTTCACCACCTTGCTCACCTGCCTATTATCTTCGCAAAAGAACATCGGCTGCCTCTGATATTGCTCCAATACAGCAAAAAGACTCGACCGAGATGGGACTCGAACCCACAATCTTTGCCAGTTCCACAAACCGGAAAGCAACGCTGCAAGAGGTATTAGTTTGGGCACAGAATCATATGTAGCATGTGGGATTGACAACGTACCCTTACCATTAGGCCACCCGGCCGACGGGAATACCCGTGCGATAGCATAGCAATAATAAGTAGTTCAATTTGAAGCCTTTTAGCAGTGCTGTGAAGTGAAAAATCGGAAAATTCAGATTGAGCTTCGGTGAGCGGGAAGGACCGACCATACAAGTCAAGTGAAGCCTACCTGAGCTCTGCAGATTGTACTGCTTGCTGGTTCGTCGCTTTGCAGTAAGATTTTCATGTCGTTTGCGCCGGAGAACGAGCAATATTGTGTTGGTGAACCATCCCCACTCGCCAACGAAGCTGACATTTGCCCCCACTTGCTGCGGAAAGTTAGCCGAGCAGAGCAACAACGCCCATGCCTGCAATCGGGCAGGAAAAGAACATCGGAGAAAGAACATCGTCGGCGGAAGTATAGATCATTTGGGTTCGTATCACATGCAATCGATCAGACAGACTCCAAGCGGCCGGAATTGGATTTCTAGTTAATTCCAGCTTCTGGGCTTGAATGCTGTTGAATACACAATACACACTCCGTCCAGACACGGCTCACAGAACACAACGGTGACTGTCATATCTCATAATCCATGATCCCATACACACATCTAAGTGTTCAGTGCATAGGCCATCATTTTCCCACTTCAGACCTTCTTCTTCAACAACCCCCGAAAAAAATCAAAACTATTACTATCACTCTGCAACTCAAACATCCTCCCCATCCTTCGATCATTCTCTCCCAATTCCTCCGCAACCAAAAGCCCCCAATCACTCGTAATGCCTTTAATCCTCGCTCTCGCCCCGCCTTCAGTCTCCAATGTGACGACTTGTCCACTATGTAACCATTGCTCATAGTACAGCTTCTCGAAATTTTGGTTGAAACCTAACTGACAGAACCGAGCATGTAAGGATTCGAAGTTCGTCAGAACAGATCCGAGTAGACGTTCGTAGCTGAGAGGTTGCAAGCCGGCATTTTGCGCGAGGTCGTTGATGGAGGTTGTTGGGGCAGCGTTGGAGAGGTTGAGACCGATGCCGACGATTAAGGTGTAGTCACCTCCGGAGTAGGAAGAATTGACGAGGATACCGCCGATTTTGACGTATGCTGTGGGGTCGCTAGGAGACTTGGTTGTGTTTGGTGCCAGAGCGTAGATGTCGTTGGGCCATTTGAGTTTGATGGGTAGTCTGTCGTAGCCTCGGTCGTAGCCTTTGATCCCTGCTACAATGGCCATTGCTGCGATGTATTGTACGAAGACTACCGGTGCGGATGTGGAGAGGGAGAGAGGGTGCTTGAAAGAAGTGCTGAACATCATGCTGCCTGGAGGAGATACCCAGACGTTGGAGCCTCTACCTCGGCCAGAGACTTGTGTTGTTGCGACAGCTGTTGTGCCAATGGGAAGCTGCGAGAGCATGGTAACATTCTTCTCGAGCAGTGTCTGTGTAGATGTGACCACCTCTCCGTAGAGCAGCACCCGGCCAAAGTCGCCCATGATGCCACTGCCGTCCTTCTGTCGGTACTTGAGAAGCCATTCGTAGAATTCGAGATGCCGGAAGTGAGGCGTAGTTTTGATATGAGGATAGCCACGCGAATGCGCAACGAGAATCTTTTCAACGGCGTTATAGTCGGGAATCCTGTCCGCAGCTCCGTCAGTCTGGGCACCAACATCATTGCTTTTGTGCGAAGCGCCATTTGTTCTGATTGCATCTTTTACTGGATCGAAAGGCTCTTCTGGCAGGACAGGCGGCTTTTCGGTGCCAAAGATCACGTTGTATGGGAAACGGAACGTGTCATTCTCGCCTCTTAAGATGCCTTGGCCTTCTTCACTTGTGACCAGGCCAGTCTTCACCCATGAGACGACGAGGTCGTCGATCTCGGCGGGGTACATGGATGTGAGGTGGATAGGAGAGAGAGACGGTACCGGTTGTGCTTCTTGGCTCACTTCGAGCCCAAGTTTGCTCAAGCAGCTCTTGAGAAATTCTGTTCGTTGGTGGTCAGTGGCAAGAAGCGCGTCGACGATTTTGCCATAGTCGGGATTCGTTGGTTCATTTCGATTGAGGTTGATGCCGGCGAATCTGTGCCCGTCTGTCAGCATTACATTCGATCACAATACACGCAGTGATGCATACTCGGGATGTGGCCCTGTGAGCACAGCAGCTCCTTCTCCAGCTCTGCAGTAGACAGCAGCAGCTTTGACTGCACCACTGTCCACTGCCAGTTCCTCGTCATACACTGCAAGCACTTCTACACCTCTATCCGCGAGCCTATCGGCATCTACGAACACGCCACCACCATTGTAGTAGGAGTTGAATGTGCCGTGTGCAGTGGCCACCTTCACCGACCTAGCACCCTTCTCGCTGCCATAGACGAAGCCTGGAAAGGCCAGACCTCTGCAGATTCCGGGAAAGAAGGCAAGCTCACGAGCACCGTCGACCTCCCAGCCTTTTCGTCCGAGTTCAAATTCGCATTTGGCGCTGCCGTAGTAGCCTCCAGCGCAAAGTCCTATATACTTGCCACCACCTTGGACATAGGCCTTGATACGTCGGTTACCAGCTCCGTTGAGGCTGCGACAGTAGCCCATGTCCGCACCTCCGGGGATAACAAGGAGCGCACATGTCGATGGCCAAGGCTCTTTGAGCAGCTGCTCCGCTGACAGTGTGTGCACAGCATAGTTGGGTCCGAGCAAACGACGTAGGGTCCACGTTGCATGCCGTATTGACGGTAGCGATGTGCTAGGCCCAGAGTAGATCAAGACATTGATCCTTTTCGAGGCCATATTGGTGGTAGTGGCAAGAACCTGATGATCACGTGTGAGATTGGTGATGTCTTTCACTCTTTGCGAAATTGGAACTGGTGCTTCTGCTTCGTCATCGAACGTCCGTCGGGAGAAACAGTCGGAATGTCAAACACGGAGAAGCAGCAAACCGCCGAAGTGCAGGCCGATGGCGCTGAGGAGCCCGACGAGTGGTATGATGCTGTTTAGCCAAGTCCGAAGGTGCACAATTGACTCGGAGGTGCAGGGACAAGAGGATCTTCAGCACTGGCTGCTCAGGTATACGAACGGTGACCGCGTGATCTGATCTAGTGCCTCGCTGACAATTGGCAGACGAGAATGCGACGTTGAACGACTGTTTCCGTGAGAAGAAGGATTGGAGAGCGTGCAAAGGAGAGGTGAGTCCGAATGCCAGGGCTCGGCAGCTACCTTGCTTTCCTGGCCATTCGACCCGAACTGCGGTCCGGACATATCAAAAGCCATACTGACCCTCGGTAATCAGATGGAGGCCTTCAAGCAGTGCTGGAAGAGACAGGGCAATGAGGGCAGGACCGATCAGAAGGATGCGTGAGGGTACATCGCTGCCGACTGCTTGGGACTGACCGCCCAGTCGGACCCGAGTACTGTAGATAAGCCGACTTAGTGTACTGTAGAAGTGATGAACTCGACTCTGCACGACGGCGTTGTTTCTGCAGTACTTCTGCTTTGATACTACGAGATGGAGGGCGATGAAATGTAGCTGAGCAGTTGAGAATGTGGCCTGCCGTCGCGTTCGCAATGTGCTCACACGTGGCCGCGGGAATGAGCCGCGTGCTGTGACTTCAATGTTTCGAGGCATCCCAGGCCATCCTCATAGCTCCCTCCGATAATGTCTACAACACAACGCGCGAGTGCGAGATTCGCATCCGCACTATCAACACCATCGCTCACTGCACCTCGGATATGCAGAGTCGCACAGCGAACGCGATGTCTGTCCACAACCCCTAAGCGCCATCAAGATCCCGTGGCGCCAGCCCCCAAGATTCCCGCGAATGCTGGTGCCAATGTCGCGAAAGTGCAGCACGAGCTCTCACCGAGCGACGAGTCCGAACCAGCGCGGTCACTGACAGACGGACTGGACGATCCCCCGCCAGTGCTGAACGAGAATGAGAAGCAGGTCGATTGGACACGCTCATTCCATGGCCTGTCGTCTACACCTTTCACTCCAGAGCAGGCCGCGATTCTGCA
Source organism: Cercospora citrullina (assembly GCA_013365195.1). Lineage (NCBI taxonomy): Eukaryota > Fungi > Ascomycota > Dothideomycetes > Mycosphaerellales > Mycosphaerellaceae > Cercospora > Cercospora citrullina. The sequence goes on from JAASFF010000198.1 coordinate 10,352, forward strand.
AGAGCCAATAGACTTTGATGACATCGAGATCAAGCCAGATGGCATCGTCTATCTGCCCGAGATCAAGTACAGGAGGAAACTAAATAGGGCGTTTGGTCCTGGAGGATGGGGACTAGCACCACGAGGAGAGACCATTGTCACGGCCAAGGTTGTGACAAGAGAATACGGTCTCGTCTGCGGAGGACGGTAGGCAGGCACGAAACCCCAAAGCCACTTTAAACACTGACATTGCACTCCAGTCTCGTCTCCATCGCCCGAGGCGAACAACAGTACTTCGACCCCGATGGAATCCCCACAGCGACCGAAGGCTGCAAATCCAACGCCCTGATGCGCTGCTGCAAAGACCTCGGCATCGCCTCCGAACTATGGGATCCGCGTTTCATTCGCAAATTCATGGCCGAGATGGCAAGAGAAGTGATGGTGGAGCATGCTACGACCAAGAGGAGGAGAAAGCATTTCATGAGGAAGGACGACGAGTTGAGATTCCCGTGGAAAGAAGTCGGTCCAGCGGGCACTTCAAACACAGCGAATGCTGAGGGAACTCATAAGACACCGAGACCGCCTGGAACACCCGCGACTGGAAACGGTAATGGCAAAGGCGTGGCAAGCGCTGCATCGCAGGCGTTCCAAAAGGCAAAGGCGCAAGCGAGCTCTGGTCAAGCAGCTCCAGCGAAGAAGTGAGAGCATCTGTTTTGCCCATTGTACACAGTAGCTTGGGCCGAGGGTTGAGGCGACATATCGGAATGATGAGCACGGTGCTCTCACCTGCACTCTCGAAGACGCCTGCTATGTTGCCGAGGCAGCGCCTGTCAAGTTTTAAGGAGGAGAGTTGAACCCTTTCTCAGCCCAGAAATGTACAGCATAGACGCGAGAGACGATTTCCCACCTCCTGTACAAATAACAAAATCATAACGCGGAACGGGGATGACATAGACGTCCGTTCTTCATTTGTTAGCACTTGAACCTGTACTTACTGCTGGGTACAAGTAGCCACTGATCTTGACACGTCGGCCGATCAGGCTTCTCAGTGAGCCTACTGGGATGCGACGGGGAGGCATTCATTGCCGTGAACGTTCGCTAGACTCCCTACCACATGGGATGTGTAAATGAGAGCTGCCAGAATCCAGATGCAAGCAGAGATTGTCAGTGGATGCAGCAGCAATTGACATTTCCAACTGCGATCAGCCCTTGAAGCTGCCGGCGTTCCTTCCCGTTCGTCAGCTCATGACACAAACTCAACAATTCCAGCTCCACTCTTCCTGGTCAAGTATTCGGCAAAAACTCTCCCATTTCAGCATCGGGCGGAAAATACAATCTGAATTTTAGTCGCTCCAAATCCATCAAATTACGCAGAGACTTCCAAGTCCTATGGTAAGGAGAAAGGACGTCTTCCAGGCTGTGGTCAGATCGTGCCATCGCAACCAGAGAATCGACGTTGAATTCCGGATCGCGAAGCACATATTGCATGATCTTTCGTTCTTCTTGCACATCGCACTGTAACAGGACGGCGCCACGAGCTCGTAATGCTCCATCCGCATAATCGACCTTGCTGGCTTCATGGCGAACTCCGACGTAGATGGCAAGATACGATGACAAGCTTGTCGCGCTAAGTTTGCAGCGTAGGGGGTAAAGGAGCCAAAAAGTAGGTCCTGGACGCGGTGAGAAGCCTTGCGGCAAAACGACTTTGGTTTCGAGACCTCTCTGTGTACGCGTAAAGACTGATTGAGCAAGCACGTGAGTGCCGCGGGTGTTCTGCTCACTCTCTAATACTGCTTCGGTGCAACCCACGAATGCAGCAGGGCTGGAAGCGAGAAGAGAGAACCCGTGCTGCCGCAAGAAGAAGTTTTCTTGACGATAGTACTGGTTGGCGTCTGGCTTCCACATAAAGAGGGATTGATCTATGCCTCGACCGAGGATTTCTAGTTGTAGTCTCTCGAAAGCCCTTTCGCCGCCTTCGCCGTAGAGCAGAGGCATGTTTACGCCGAAAAGGCCGAGCAGGCAGTATGCCATATCTTCAGGTCGCGTCGTGGTTCTTTTGGCAGCCCAGCTCATGCGCTGCGCTGTGCACGGGAGAGCACGCCGGCCGACCCATAGGTTCTCGAGCGAGATACGTGTTGCTTCTTGCACTAAGAAGTGTAGAGATAAGCATTTGATCTCGAACGACTGCGGATTAACAGAAGTGCTTTTATTGCAGTTGCCTATTCTTTGAAAAGCCGTATTGTAGAAGTCGATGGTGTTAGGTGCGATGAGCTCTTGCAATGTCCAGCCTCGGGTGAACCATCTGCTGGCAAGGAACTCCTCTACGGCGAATGGTAAGAAATGTCTGGATCTTACAAACGAGGCTTCGTCAGTGTGGACTTTCAAGCGCGCGAATGTGTCTCTGACATCCTCGAAGGAGGACTGTCGAGTTGGTGATGGCTTGTAGTAATCATTCAGCTGCACCACATTGTTTGGGTCGTGTTCAGGCAGCTCGTGCACATCCGGGAGGAAGACCAAGCAGACAGCAGAGTTTAAATACCATGCAAACATGGAATTTATCGCTTCGGACAGCTCGGCGGATGAGCGCTTGTCGATGCAGCAGGTGTCGACCCATGCCCATTCCAATTTGTATGTCTCTCGGGCAAACTCGCATATTTTGGTAATCTTCTGGTAGCCATACCCGTCCTGTTTGCGACCAGCAGTACAATCTTCGTAGGAAATCTCACTGTCCGACCAGACGTGTGAGAGGATTGCGTATTTTGGTATCTCAGAACCCAGGAAGTCGCGGAATTGTAGGCTTGTTGTGTTGATGAGCCGCATATCAGCTCCTGCTCAGCTGCACAGTACTGTGTCCCGAATATTGGTAATTGAATATCAGCTATGAACATCAACGCGAAGATGCGGTGTAGAATATATGCACGCAGAAAGGCCCAGGTTCGAGGTGAGGCTGTGAACGCCACCATATGCAGCGCCAAACGCCTCATCAGGCGAAGCCACCATACTCCAGGAGTGGTGAGTGAGGACGTCCTGGACTACCTCAGAATCTCGTCAAATGCTGCTGGCATGTGACTCTGCTTAGTGGGAGATCATCCCTATCGTCAGCATGCAGCGTTTGAGTTGAACCTGCTCTGGCAGATTGTGTCCAATGCTGCTGTCAGCGCTTGACATCTCCCAGCACCCGGGGGTTGGCCGTCTGCAGCTGATAGCGAGCATCTGCAGCAGGTCCACGTGTTGTATCATAAATTCATAGCATTGTTTGTGCAGGTCGAAGACGAGTTGAACTGCGTCAGCAAGTCAGATAAGGAAAGCGCTCGTTTAACTAGTGGCAGCCGGATCTCGGCATGCTCGGTTCACTCAAGGCCGCCGAGACGGAAGGCTGACGACTCGTGTTCATCGGAGGATTGGCAAGGAGTTTGGAGGCGCATCTGCACAATTGCTTGAAGCAAACGACAGGGCTTGAACGCGCTGGAATACTGGGCGCAATGGGAACAACGAGGTAGCGCCAAACAGTCAAACACCCACCGCAGTCGACCGGCCCTGAGCGCCGTTGATCTCCTGAGCCATGGAGGACGACGACGACAAATACGCCCGCTACGCACACGTGCCCATTCCCTCTTACGAAGACGCCATCAACCGCCCCAGTTCATCCCAAAACATTCGCGAAGCAGAGCGAGAAGGATTATTGGGACAAGATGGCCGAATGAGCACATATCGACCCCCTACGGCAGAGTCGCCACGATCGAGCGAGGACAGCGACCTTCGACTACCCGAAGTGAACGGCGACGATGACGATGAACGACGGCGAGTGGAAGAGCTCGACTACCTCGACCCTTCGACACCAGATCCAGACTCCCGGAGAGCTGGCTTGTACCATCGCGCTCGATTACGAAACAAATTCACTCAACACTTGTCCAACCTGGGCGCAACACTCTCTTCCATTCGATTACCTTCCTTTCGATCATTATATACCCCTGTACAATCACCACCAGACGAGGACCGCGACAACAGCAACGAAAATGACGTCCCAGCTGAGCCTCCCCAACGGATGGCCTGGCTATACCGACCACTTCCTTCCATTCCCGACCAATATCGCATGGGCGCAGCAACAGCAGCACGACTATGCGGTCTCATGTCTATTGCAATCCTAATTTACGTTCTCTTCATACTAGACATCTTTCCCAATGGCGGACGATATCTGGGCACTCGATTCGATCCGGAATCCGTACGCGCGTATGTGCAGGACAATGTGGATGCTGGGCGAATAGAGGAATACTTGTACCACATCACAGGCTACGATCACGTAGCGGGAACAGAAGGAGACCTTTACATGGCAGAGTGGATGAAGGAGAAGTGGAGGGAAGAGGGGTATTTGGACGACCTGAGTCTCAAGAGCTACTATGTCTATCTCAACTATCCGACACAGGATGGGAGGAGCGTCGAGATTGTAGAGCCGAAAGGGAAAAGGTGGAAGGCCAGATTGGAAGAAGAAAGAGCAGATCCGGTCAAGCAACAAACGTGGGCGTGGCATGGGCACAGCAAGAATGGCCTGGCACAAGGACATCTGATCTACGCGAATGGAGGCAACAGAGAGGATTTTGCGTGGCTTCGAGAACATGGAGTTTCGCTGAACGGCAGTATCGCGCTGATGCGGTATTACAGCACACAAGGAGATCGGGCGCTGAAGGTCAAGGCTGCGGAAGAGGCTGGATGCGTCGGAGCTTTGATCTACTCAGATCCTGCAGACGATGGGTCAGCGAGAGGACCGGTGTGGCCAGACGGACCTTGGAGACCAGAGGACAGCTTGCAGAGGGGTGGTGTCAGCTTGATGAGCTGGGTTGCGGGCGATCCTCTCACACCTGGCTTTGCAAGCACATTAGATGCCAAACAGCACGGTCACGAGAACAATCCAGGACTGGCCAACATACCGTCATTACCTCTGGCATGGCGGGACGCCAAAGTCTTGATCGAATCTTTATCTGGACATGGTGTCCGAGTGCCGAAGCAATGGGTAGGAGGAGAGCAGGGCTTCACCCAGGAGTGGTTCTCTGGTGCTGCGACATCTACGTCTGCCGAGGCCCCTGTCGTGAATCTCAAAAACCACAACGATGAGAACGACAAACAGCAGATCTGGAACCTACACGGCACGATTGAAGGTCTAGAACAGCCGGAGAAAAAGATCATCGTTGGCAACCATCGCGACAGCTGGTGCTTCGGCTCTGTGGATCCCGGAAGTGGAAGCGCAGTTCTGATGGAGATGGTGCGAATCTTTGGCGCTCTACGAAAGCTGGGATGGCGGCCGTTGCGTACCATTGAGTTCGTCAGCTGGGACGCTGAGGAGTACAATCTGGTAGGCAGTACCGAGTATGTGGAAGACAATATGGATGCGCTTCGAGACAACGCTGTTGCATATCTCAATGTCGATGTTGGCGTGTACGGTCCAGATCCGGTCTTTCGAGCTGCAGGTTCTCCCGTCTGGCAAAGGAGTCTTCTCCATGTGCTGGATCGAGTCGGCACGCCAGATGGCCAGGCCACGATACGGCAGATCTGGGATGACAGACAGTCGAAGCTCGAGGGTCTTGGAGCTGGAAGCGATTATGTTGCTTTCCAGGACATGGCTGGCACGTCCTCCATCGACTTTGGTTTCGAAGGCGCGACCTACGGCTATCCATACCACTCATGCTATGAGACCTTCGATTGGATGAAGAAGTTTGGCGACCCTGAATTTGGCTGGCATCGGACACTCGCTCAGATCTGGGCGTTACTCATTCTGGAAGTGGCTGATCGACCAATTGTTCCCTTTGACCTCAAGAGCTATGCTGATGCGCTTGGAGGGCCATACCTCGACAATCTACAGCAGTACGCGACTTCCCAAATCAGGAAGTTGGGAGGCAAGCGAGACGGCCCTCAACTCGACATCACTCCTCTCAAGCAAGCTGCCCAGCATCTCAAAGAAGTCGCGGACGAGTTCCACAAATTCGAGGACATCTGGACGACAAATGTTCTTGGAACGGGCGGGCTGGAAAGCACGAACTATGCTATGCGGAGACTGGAGTACAACGACGCGTTATCAAAATTCGAGACAGATCTGCTGGACATTCCCAGATCCTCTAAAGACGAAGATCAACACGGTGTCCCAGGTCGAGAACAATTCAAGCATGTGGTCTTTGGCCCGCAGGCCTGGAGCGGATACGATGAGGCCTACTTTCCGGCTGTCAGAGATGCGCTAGACGTAGGTGACTGGAAGCTCGCGCAGGATCAGGTCCTGAAGGCTGCACGAATCTTGCAACGCGCGATAGATCAATTGGAAAACAAGAAAAAGAAGATGATGATGCATTGAGGCGGCTAGCGTGCGCTTGAAAGCGCGACTTTCGTATCTTGTGTTGTATATTGGCTTGGTTGTGCCTGTCGTCTAGCATGGCGTTCGGAGCGAGAGGGTTCGTTATTTGCAGTGGCTTGCATTATATGCATGGCGAGGCGCGGTGCGGAGAGCTCTTTCGGAGTAGCTATTCGTTTTCAATGAAAGAACTGTATTATTTCTGTGGTCGCTTTCCAGCGTCAGAAGACATACGCAAGAATTCTACCAGCTATTAATCTTGAGCCACTGCGCGTCGAGCCTGGCAGCCGAGATGCATTGAGGAACGTGGCACTCGTTCAATAGAAACGGTGTAGGAACCCATCAAAGGGCCTCATTAACACTCCCAGTCATCTGGAATGAGAAAATTTCAACCAGTACCGCTTCTGCTATTCTACACCGTCAGCTCTAGGATCCTAAAGTTGTCTGTGGGAGAGCCCATTCTCACGCAGCCATTCTCACGCAGCACTTCGGGTGCCTTCAAATTGTGCTATCTGTTATGCCTTTGGCTTCCCGACCTCGATTGCTTATGGCACTGCTCATGGAGAGGGCGTTGAGGTCAAATCATCTGAACTTCCTTCGTGCCAATATCTGAAGCATCGCCACAACGCCCAGCGAGACTGCTCCGCTGAGAAACTACTGTGTAACATGTGAAAAGTGAAGCTGTGGAGCACCAGCTGACAAACGAACTCATTCACTCCTTTGTGCATCTTCTGCATATAAGCTCGCTCTGTCTTTCCACTTTACATCACCACACGATTACTGCGCCGCCCTCTTCGACCGCCAACACAAGACTAAAATCACCAAACACTCATATACATCATGTCGCGCTCCATGGGCGTTGTCTGCGCAGCCGCTCGTGCTTTCCACGCCAATGTCGTTCGACAGCCCTCAGCATCTCACCAGCAGATCGCACAGGTCCCAACCACCGCGTTGTCGAAGGCTGTTCCAGTGCCCAATGTCAAGAGCATCAACCCACTTGACGCTCAAGGAGAGGCTACTCGCTCGAAATTCATCCTTCAGGGGAAGAAGATGCTCGTATCCCGCCGCACGAATGGCACCTTGACCCTAATCGAAACCCCCAAGGACTCGAATGCTTCTCCTCAGACCTTCCAAGAATACCGTAACACACACATCTTTGGCGAACATGACGAGTATGCTGTAGCCAAGTCTGCGTCCGGCCAGGTCTACTTTGCACCATTCGTTCGACCGGACTCGAGCATTGTGCGGGTCTTGGTCGAGTTTAAGGACCTCAATCTCGAGCAGATTTATCATCTAGAGAAATAAGTCCAGTCGCATTTGGCGCCAGTGAAGAAGGCATCTGGAAAGGTAAGCTCAGCCTGGACGTGTCAACTCGTATTACAGATTATTTAACTGATCATTTTCATTGATAGAACTCTCACCCATACGGCCACAACAGTGGTGTTGCCCTGGGCGAAACCAAGACCCATGCTTACAAGGCGAAGGGAGACGAGGTGTGGGCTCACGGTACCATGGAGTTCTCAATCCCATTTGAGCACGTAAGTATTCTGGGCGACATTGGGGATCTCTACGGTGTGACATTCGTGGGCGATAAGATGGCGTGCATGGGGATGATGGACTTGCTGTGAGAACGGGCAGACAAATGAAGATGATTGGTCTCATGAGGGGTTGGATTGACGATGGGCTTGTGTGGATGGGCAAGCTGCCGTGTCGACGAAGCAACAGAGCCGCAGGACGACTCCGTACTCAAAGCGCCGCATAGACCGCTCTGGATGGAAAGGTTGTTAGGCCTTCGACCGGCTCGAAGCAACCTGGTCTAGCGCCATGTGGGCGTTCTGCTGCCCATGGCCGCCATGCGTAAAAGCATAGGAAAGAAAAGAATTACACCAAAGACTAGGCAAGGCGTATCAAGAGCATAGAACAAGTTTCAAACCGTTTCATTCAATCGTGATGCTACGCTCTAAAGCACAAATTCTGCCTTTCCCCCTTCTTGACGACTCTTTTACGAAGATCCAGTTGGCTGCAAGCAAAACGTAAACCCATTAGTCGAGTACGCCGCACCAGCACAAAGTCCCTCAGAGCCCAAGAATCCCGAAACAGGACCAGCAGTGCCCGCAGCCTTGCCACCAGGTTGAGTTCGGGTCTACAATCAAACAGAACGTCAGCAACTATCACAAACACAACACCATCACACTTTGCAAGATCTCTGTGGGAACGTACCGAAGTCGCCGCAGGTGCAGTCTCAACAGGGAAGCATTCCGTTCGGCCAGCATCTGGACCAGCTCCACCACCAATGCAGCCTTGCACGAAACCTGTTGGGCCATTGATGGCTCCTCCTGCAGTGCCGGAGAGTGGACCAGCGTTTCCGTCGATGCCACCGCCGAGTTCTTGTTGGGCCAGCACGGAGGCGGCGAAGGCGAGGATGGTGAGGGTGAACTTCATTGTTGCTGTGTGGTTGACGTTTGTTGGTTGGAGACTTGATGTGTTTGAATACTGTCGATCAGGGAAATGTGCTTCTTGACGTTACTGCTGATGGAGGATCAATTCATTCTCAACAGCGCTGAACGAGTGGTCTTATATGTCCCGCTCACCAGACAACTACTATCCTCCCTCTTGTCTTCCTCCGCGGTCAAATTCATGGAACTAGGAGGTTGTCCATCTAGTCTCACGGTTGATGCCGTATCAGCCCACCTTCCCTTCTACTTCCCGTCTGATCAACATTGAGGCAACCAGCTAAAGTGCAATGAGACTTCGATAGCTCGTGGAGTGCAGTCCGACTAGCCGTCCTGGGCCAGTCTGATTCGCCCAGTGCCTCAGGAGACTCTGAGCAGTTAGCCTAGGGCTGCTGTTTGCAAGATCTTCCACGAGCCGAGGCTGGAGTGATCTGCGATATACCATACGTTTAGAGCTACGTGTCGTGATGTACCTGCATGAGTTCTTCAAGTCTTTGGCATTCTTGGCTAAGTGTAGGAAGTCTGTCGAGACATCATTCCTCTTTGGGTATGCATGGCGCTGGGCCACCACATACTTGCATTCGAGGAAGAACCTGGTATATCACTGTTTGTGAGTATCTGTTCGAGAAAAGTTGATCGGACCAAAGATTATGGAAGCATAGATCGTCAGGTACCATGATGAAGGATTGCACATCAGTATTAATCTGCTGAGATAAAGATATCGACATACGAGTCGCACGTGGCATGCGATATGGAACTAGCAGGAGAGTGCGAACGCTCACTTGTTCCCCGCGACGCTACAAGTTGTGGCGCCCAGGCGTCTTAAGCATACTCCGACCACATGCAAGAGAATAGCTAAACTTTCATCAAGGCACCAGTAATGAAGCATTGAGAGAAATATCTGCCTCGGACGAGAGATTTTGTAGGTGGTGGAAATCAAAAGAAACGCATATGTGAGGTCGAGTCACCCAGAACGCCTCGCTGTCCATGTTCCGGAAACAATTCCCAGGTTGCGTGTCCTGTTCATCCAGCGTCAGTGCGTTCGTAGAATCGGCTTAGAGCTCCTTCTTTTGATCTGCAGCTGCAGCTTCGTCCTGGTACTTCTCGATGAACACCTTGCCCATCTTCGCCGACTCGCGCCAGCCACGCTGTCGTGACCAAAATCTCTCGATTGGCGTCGCAGCCTTGAGACTCGCTTTCCTTGCGTCTTCCTCAAGAGACTCTCGAGTAATTGGCGTGTCGTTGTCGCTGATATTCGGGACCTTTGGTAATTTGGCGAGGCTGTCCTGGACGAGCTGCTGTCGTGTCAAGTAACGATCACGCCGCATCTTTTGGCGACCAGGTGAGTCTATCTTCTGGATTGCACTCCGGACCAAAGCGTGCACAAAGAGGTACAGGTGCTCGCTGAAGAAGATGGAAAGCAGAAGGCCCCAGCCTTTGATATCGTGTGGTCTGCCATCCGGACCAACTCCGTCGTTGGAGAACATGTACGTCAACGCAGCCATCGTGATGCTGCCGAGCCAAGTCAAGAAGCTCAAAGCGTCAAGCCATGGTCCGATAGTGTCAGCGCGCCATGGTGTAGGTCGTTGCATCTCGACACAGATCTTGACAGCATCTGCGCGCAGCTCAAACCAATTGTTGACCAAGTAACTAGCAGGGACAAGTGGCCAGACGACTGAGAACAGAGACAGATATCCGAACTGGATGATCATCTCCCGCAGATCGGTATAAACATCGTACGTGGGTAGTTCGGCCTCGCTGCGTACGCGGTCCAAGAATTCCTTCTCTTCCTGCGGCGCATCTGCAACTGCGTCAGATTGCTCAAGCCCAGTGCCGGTGCGGTTCGCTTTGATCTCCTTGAACTTGAGACCACCTTGTCGCTTGACGTATGGCACAACAACTTCCATGGCAAAGTTGACGATCGAAGCGGTCACAGCAAAGTAGATCGTTTGCTTGCGAAGGCGATCGGGGTTGATCGTATAGTGTCCTCCCTTGGTAGTCTTCGCTCGTGCAGCTTCAGTTGCGAACATCCTACTGAACACATCCAGATATGGGACCAGCACGCTACCGAATGGCACGTACACGAAAGCCGTAAGGATGATACCCATGTACGAAGTGATGAAGTCCAGAATGAAAAGCTTCGCAGTAAGCGCTCGGCCGTTTGCGGTGTCAGTCTCGTAATTCTCAAAGTCGTTCAAACTCTTTGCAGCATTGGTGAGCGCACCAGTAAGCAGAGGCAAGCAGGTTGTCAGAATGACTGTCGGAGTGAAGGTCAAGATGGACTTTCCTGGACCGTCGTAGATCTCGCCGATAAAGATCTCAATCGCAAAGCAAAGGATAATGAGACTACCAAGGACCAGTACTGCGAGGATGGCGAAAGGCAGCTGCAATGCTTGACGCTTAAGTCGCTCGTCCCACGGGAAGATCTTCACGAGTTCTCCTGTGGCAGGGTCCTCGACTTCTTTCGTAGGCTGGAACTCGTGGCGCTTGCTCTCAATACTGCTCACTCCACGGACGCCCCATCTTATCGAGAGGTCTTGTTCCTGGTGTCGCCACCACTCCACGAATACAATCGACCAGAGGCACAGGACGATAGCATAGAAGGCACTGAAAGAGCCCAGGAAGAAGTATGCGAAGACGCCGAATCCTGTGGGGAAAAGGAGGAAGTTGAAATAGGTTTGCTCGAAGGCAAAGTAGAAGGCGACCTTCTCACCAAAGCGGTTGCGAATGTCGTCCAGATCCTCGGAAGAGATGGCCCACTGAGTTGCCCACTTCTTGAGCCAGTGCTTGTTGAAGGTATGGTCGTGCAGAGCAAATATGCTCTCGACATTCTCCCACTCAGTCGACTTCACCCTAATGCCAGCACCACCTTCATCCTCTGGATTGGTGATCATTTGGTAGACGATGCGTTGACGTTCAGCTTCAGCCAGCGGGTTTTGTTCCAAAGATGCTCGCACGTCTTGCGGAGGCTCTCCAGTTTGCACGCCATGGATCCAGTCCTTGACTCTGCTTCGATAGACTTCTGCAAACATGTGGTCTTCACTGGCAACTTGCACAAATAGCAAGACGGAGTTCTTATCTCCATTGCGGGCCTCGGTGGCCAAGCCAACGGCAGAGAGCTTCTCGCATAGCTTCTCAAAACCCGCAGCAGCCTTGGCTTTCTCTATGTGTCTGTTAGTTGAGGCTACCAGCAGCTTCTGAGCGTTTGCATCGCACCTGAAGGCTCGAAGCGGAAGCTGATTATGAAGTCGACGCCCATGTTGGTATTGAGTGCCTGACTCTTGGCCATGTTGCCTGGAACTAGCTGGTTGGTCACCAGCTCGCTGATAGATCGTGGAAGGGTGGACCGCTTCTTGAATGGCTGAGCAACTCCGCTGAAACTGTTGTTCTCGAGCGGTCCCCGCTTGTCGCCGGCAGCGTCTTCAGACATCCAAGTGCGGATTCTAGAGGGAAGAAAAGGAATATCAGAGTCGATGATAGCACAGTAGGGTCGCCGCTACAGCTGGGCCAGCCAATGCGAGTAGCTTAAGCAGGTCTGTTTGGCGGAATAGCAGGGAATCGGCGTGGTGGTACGCACCCCTCGTCATCGTGCAGGCGGCAGGTCCCAATCTGCCAAGACATCTCATCAATGGGCAGGGGCCAGTCGATCATCGCGTGTCTCTGACGTTGACATCTTTGAACGACGCGTGAATCAATCGTCGTCAATGTCAACGCTCGAGATGACTTGCGAACATCACACATCTTCAACATGGCAGTCTCCTCACGTGTGGCCGCCGTGACAGGCGCTAACAAGGGCATTGGCCTGGCAATCGGTACGCAGCCTCATCTGTCCAGCCCACAACTGCCGAAGAGCTCCTAACTGAATACAGTCTGACAACTCGCCCTCCAATACCCCAAATCATCCCTCCGATCAGGCCCCTTCCTGATCTACCTCACAGCTCGCTCAGCAGAACGAGGCGCTGCCGCAGTAAAAGAACTACAAAACGACCCTCAACTCAAACACGCCAAAGTCCTCGAACAAGATGGTGGTCAAACAACCATCTCCTACCGCCCTCTCGACATCAGCGAAACCAAAAGCGTCCAAGACTTCCGCGACTACTTGCACAAAGAGCATCCCGAAGGTATCGACATGGTCATCAACAACGCGGGCATCGCACTACAAGGCTTCGACGGCAATGTAGTGAAAGAAACGTTGCAGACGAATTATTACGGCTCGCTAGAAGCGACCCAGGATTTCTTGCCGTTGATTCGAGAGGGAGGGAGAATGGTGAATGTGTGCAGTATGGCAGGAAAATTGAACAAATACTCCGATGAAGTGCGGCAAGCGTTTCTGGATGCGAGCAAATCTGGCGTTCCAGACGTGACGGCTCTGATGCAACGATTCCAGAAATCGGTCGATGAGGGGCGGGAGAAAGACGATGGATTCCCGTCGGCTGCGTATGCTGTGTCGAAAGCGGGCGAGATTGCTTTCACGAAGGTGATTGCTGCGGAAGAGAAGAAGAAGGGGCGGGGCGTGCTTGTTAATGCTTGCTGTCCAGGCTATGTCAAGACAGATATGACACGAGGTGGAGGCCGGAAAACGGTCGACGAGGGAGCACAAACGCCAGTTTTGTTGGCTCTGCACGACATCGGCGGCAAGACGGGTGAATTTTGGCAACATGAGGATACCATCGAATGGTAGGTGGAGCAACAGCACAACTGCTGAGCGTTATGCAAGAGGAGCTAGCATGGTTGAGTGAGAACGTACAGCATCGCTCGACCTCGACGCCCGCGATAATATTCAGCATCCAGATAGGGCTCGGCCTCGACAATACGATGAACATGTCATGCCTAGATCAGCTTCTTCTGCCTAGATGCCACAACAGCATGTGTCTCTCGCTATGCATGCAAACTCCAAATATGCAAGATGGGCTATTCATGTACAACAAATCGACCGAATCCCTCATACAACTTCCCGCCCATCGACCTGGAACACGGCACTGCCATTCCCGGGCTTACTCACAACAATTGCCTCACTCAACTTCTCCTCAGTGATATCCGGGAACTTCTTCTTGTAGTACTCGGTGATCCACTTCTGCTTCACAGCCTCAACTTTATCAGCAGGTACAAGATGCACAGTACACCCGCCCCAGCCAGCACCAGTCAATCGGCTACCATATGACCCAGCGGATTTGGCAAGTGCGCAAAGCTCATCCAGTTCCGGACACGAATTTTCGTAGATGTCTCGACATGAGTCCTGGGTCTCGTTCATGAGCTCGCCGAGGGATTTCAGGAGTTCGGCATTCTCAGCATCCGTTTGAGGGGCAGGCGAAGTCAACAGATCCATGAACGCCAGTACGCGACTGGCTTCGCTGAAGACATGTAGCGCTCGTTGTCTGAGCTTGAACTTCTCTGCTCGGATAGGGAACTTGGACATGTATCGTTGCTCCAAGTCTGGGATGCTGATGCCCAGGATATCGGAGAGCTGTTCTCGTGTGTAACCCTCCTCTTGTGGTAGGTATTGATCGACTTTGTGGATGAGGTCTTGGAGTTGTTGGCGGAAGTCCTCCTTTGAGATCTGGTGGTTGTCCTTGATGCCTTCCTTCTCCTGGAAATATGTGTCGTGGAAGCCTCGCAGACTTACGCCTAGTGGGCCGGAATCCGAAGGTAGGCTTGATAGCCGGAAGATCTTGGACAACACCAGGGCTGCAAGTGTAACCTCAACCACTCGTAGATTGTAGCACACTGGACCTGTGGTATGCTTGTCCGCCGCCACGAATGACTGAGCAATGACGAATGTGAGAGGTGACTTCAGCTCAGGGAACTTGACGTTCGTCGCTGAAAGTCCAGGCACGAAAGACACATAGAGAGCTGAGCCTTGCAGAGGAAACACGGACGCAGACTGGTCCATGCCTCCTGAATTCACACCCACAGCCCGCTCAGACACAATCGCCAACTCCACCAGTTCCTTCTTGTCAACCTGCTCCACTCCATTGGCCTTCATGACTGCCAAAGCACTGGCGCAGACGAACGCCGCGCTACTTGACAAGCCGCCTCCAGATGGTACTGTACCGTCTGCAAGTATGTCCATGCCCACGCTGCACTTGAACTCTTTCGATTTCTTGCGAAGTAATTCTGTTGCGCCGACCAAGCCTGACTTGAAGTAGTTTGTCCATTCTAGTGTTGTTGAATCGATGTGTACATCTCCAGTATCGGGAATATCGAATTCTCGCGCCTCGAATTTGTGTGAGTGCACATTGTTGAGTCGAATCGTGCTGGGTCCGGACTCTTTCTTGTGTATGGAGACTGCGAGCAAGACATCCTCTGTGACTGCCATTGGTAAGACCTCGTACAACGAATAGTCAATGTGCTGTTTTTTCGTCAGTACCGCTTTCATGGAGTTATAAGCTTGAGTGGTGAGTATATACCTCTCCAATGATGTTCACTCTGCCCGGACTTCTCGATACGAAATCCGGGCTCTTGTTGTATATCTCGCGAAACTGCTTGAGCAACGCATTCCATCTTGTCGTCTGTTTCTTCAATGCATCTTCTGGATAAATCTCTGCCAAACTCTTCGTCTCAGGCACTGATTTGGCTGTAGGGACCTCCATATTTATGATATCCAATATGTTGCGGTTATATGCTTGAGCCAGGCTTTCGTGTGAGATCATTCAATCGCAATATGCTCCAGTCAGTGTTCCAGTTATCCCAAAGGCGCGCGAAAGGAAGGGAAACCAAGACTGCGGGCGCGCAGAGCGTGTCGCAGTACAGTATTTCAGCACGTCAGGTCAATCGTCAATGCCCGCACTTGCGACTGCCCCTCCTCCACATCGCGGGCGCCGGAGGAGAAAGTGCGGCGGAATTGACGGGACTGCCCCTCCACCTTCCCGGCTGCGTAGTCCTCCATATGCTCAAACGATCTTCTCTCGGTGCGCTCAAGAAGAACTCAAGATCCAGTTCCTCCAACCACAAGCGCGGAGAATACCTTGTTAGTCGCGTGCTCAAAAGCGCCGTTTTCCACCTGTCAACGCATTGTGAGACTTGGCGATGAATTCGACACCCTGGTGGACGGCACAGGAACATTTCTCACCTCCGACTCAAAGAAAATGGCTGTGACATGATTGATGAGTCTTGCTGCGCTCCATACCAGGAGTATGACGACTGACCAAGGGCGCTGAAACAGTGAGGACTGTTCATTGTCATACAGATGGAACTGCGCGTTCTCTATCGCGGCTCTGATGTCGTATTGGCTCACTCGTCCCTCTTACCCCGGCTGGTATTCCCGTCGTCATCCTGGAACATTTCGCCCTCCTTCGTCATCTACTGGGCCACGGGGAAAGTTTCGTTGACTTCACCTTGCACTGGTCCGCGAAAGACGAAGTGCTGAAAATAATGCTCACCGTTCAACAGAGTGGTGTTCTTCTGTTCGTGCGCACCCAGAACGACTAGACTAGACGTCGTTTGGATCCGCGCCGCCAGTGGATCTCCTACGTACGAACGCGATGCTGCTGACCGCCCTCAGCCACGAGCGTTGAGATGTGCGATTGGGAAAAGCCTAGACTCCTGGCCCATGTCGCCGCTCTTCGCACCGGTGCCGCTGCCACCGCACGTCGAGCACTCGTGCCCACGTGCCCGCACCACACGCTGCAATCAAGCCACCCAAGTAATCGCGGTGTGAAGGAGCACTGTGATCAAAGTGTTGGTTACAGATGGCGAGATGATACGGCTGCTGCTAGTTGATATCTTCCTGCTCCCCGACCGAGACTGCTGCCCAATCCAAACCAGGCGCGCGGCTTGCGAAAAAGTTCCCGGGCTCCGTGCAACTTTAGCATGCTGATCTGCGGCTTGTTCGCGCTCCTTGCTACGGCAACAACTTCGGGGCCCTCGGTTCGGCTCTTCGAATATAAATCTTGCATACCGCGTGGACATGGGATCTGGACAGCGCGATGTTCCTCGCTGCATTAGTCGACGAAACAACGCGCGCTGGCCACGTCTTTGTTGTGCGACTGGTGGCGTCGTAAGGCTATTCTGCTGTGTCAGGTTCGTGCAGCTCCCTCTCACGCCTCACACATCTACATTCGTCCTCGACGGGCCACGTGCGGCCAGTTGTGCAGATCTGTCACAAGATGGCCTAACCAGCCCGCCGCTTCACTGCCATGCCGCTAGGGACCCGGGCCTTTGGGCGTGCATCGCATGCCATGGCGCTAACTAGGGCGGCTGGCGGGAACCAAGGAATGTCAGCTGCAAGTGTGCGCTCCCATATGATTTTCCGGCATCGTTCGGGGCTGTATAGGATTGCTGGCGGATCTGAGGGTGGGTGAAAGACCAGGCGCAAAACGTTCGTCTCCAGACGATAATGCTGCTAAAGGACGATTGGACCGCGTGCAGTACCACCCATGTGCGACATGGCTGATAACGGCTCTACGGTCAGGATGATGTATTTTCTTGGGTCGCAATGTCTAGCGAGAGCAGGATGGGTAAGAAAGGGAGCGCGACGGGCTCATTTATTGTCGTTCTACCACCCTTTACCACACTGACGGATCTCGCTCTTTCAGCCCTCACGCCACGAAACACGATCTTCGGTCGCACGCATCGAGCTCGTAAAGCGCTGCTTGATTGCATTGCGCATCACTCCCCTTGGCGACTTCTCTAGCCTTTCGTCAACGCGCAGCCGAGTTACGCATTGAGTTCGCTTGCGAACACGTTCGTGAGGCATGCATTAAACGACTCAGACACAAAGCTACCACGCGCGATAAGCACGGGATCGTCAGACATAGCGAAGTCAATATCAAACCGATCTAAGACCCCTACCTCTGCTATCCTGCAAGCTTCCACACACAAGACATTCGGCGTCATCCTTGCGAAGCCTATTTTTCGTAGCCGGATTCTTGACCATCCTCCACTATAATATCTGGGGCTGCCATTCCGGCCTGACACGCGACAACCATCTGCACTCCACATTTACTTGTCCACCAGCAACAAACTCCAACGCTTGGTCCATTTCGACGGCCTCCACCTTAACCGCCTGGCATGTGCATCGCTGGGCTGAACGTCACTACGCAAACGTGTGCGCACAGATGGTACGAACTCATCCGACCTTGCAGTCCAGCAAACAATCTTCAGAATTGCCCCGAACGACTACGACTCGAGGGCTGGGAACGTCGACAGGACTCGTGTCCCTTCTGTGACGGGTCCCAGCACAGTCACTCGACACATCGACTGTTTGGCAGCGTGTCTTCTGCGAGCTCAGTCGCCTCATCGCCCACAATTTCCGAAATGGGCTTCAATCGCTACAGTCGCAGAGGCAGCGGCGCAACATTCACTGGAACCATGAGTCCACTGTCACGCGAGACGAGCAACTGCAGTATCGAACTGGATCGAGCGACACGAGCAAGAGACATGAACGATCGAATCCACATGTATCTCTTCTCAGAACCGCACGAGATCCTGCCTTCCGCGATGAAGAACTACCCAACATATTCCACAGCCATCTCCAAAGCCGAACAAGCTGCTAGCAGCAGTTCTGATGGAAAGCCGAGGCGCACTAACTCGCTCATCAACGTCTCGCGAGGCATCAAACGCATCTCAAAGCGCTTCAGCATCAGTTCCGACATCTTCAAAAATGTCTGAGAGGATACCAAGAACACAGCCTCAGAACACAAGCGGCGATCTACATCTTGTGGGATCACAGGATCAGACCCAAAAATGCATCGATCATCAACCCAAGGCAGCGAATCCTCATCAAACCGAAATGATTCATCCGAATCTTGGCGTAATCCTTGAGGACGTGGCGAAAACCAAGAATCCTTCTCCCTCGATCATGAGAGGAGCAGGTTACGAGAAAATGTCTGGACTGGTCCATTCAAACACACGACCGAGGAAACCAACGTGCAGGATGCATGCAAGCAGAGCACCAGAATCTCGATGACAGGCGAGAGAAGACAGCAATCCTTTGGTACGCGCAAAAGCACAGCGTTCTTGTCATCGGGGACTCATCTCCAATCACACACGGGGTACAAGTTTGACGGAGGGGACGGATTGGGTGTCGCGTGGCTTGCGCATGCAGGCATGCGTGCGTGCGTGGTGTCTTGTTGGACCCGCTCCGCCCGCTGCCAATGCCAAGATGCACCAACTCAGCGGTGTGGCCTCGGCGGTCTTGGCTGGCGAGCAAACGTGAGCTGGAAAGTGGGAAGGAACACGCGCGTTGTCTTCGCAATCAGACTTGCGGGGTTCTAGCCCTTTTCAATCATACCAAGCGCGAGGATATACCACCGGCAAGGATTTGATATCACACAATTCTCATGGATGATGTGGTATGTGTTGTGTTGGTTCTGCATTGAATGCATTGCAGCGAGACGGCGCGACACTTCGGCGATTCAAAAGTGTGGGAGTTGTTGGTTCCAAGACGCTGGTGTATGCCAACACTCGTGGGGTGCATATCATTCTACGATAAGGGAAAGGTGGATGTGGTTCGTCGGCTTCATTGCTCATTCTGGCAAAGAACATCTTCTGCAGCTAACATGACGGAGGACGAGACAATGCCAACCTGGTTGAAGTCGATAGCTATCGAATACGGAAGGAGCGGCAATAGCGGTAGTGACATTCTGCTGTTCAGTCAGTGGACGCTTAGTGAGAACCACTACTGCAGTGATGACGCTGAATTTCAATGAGGCCTCCTTTGGCAATTTGACCACCGACTACTATGCGACTGAAGGTACCCCTCAATCGCGTAGTTATAGCTCGTGTTGGTTGTTTGAAGATCAGCTTGGGATCATGTAGCTAAAGCATTATTTGGTAACATCACATGAATGACCTTCCCATGTCGATTCTGCAACGCCCAGCATTCTTTGTCTATGCCCTGACTCCCCTAACCCCTTCATCCTTGCCCAGCAGTCACCTCAGGCACTCCTCACTGTCATCATAGGTTATCGATCTGCTTGTGTCGAATGACAGCCGACGCAAAAGTAGCGTTCGAGACTTCCTCCAAACGCCCTTCGCTGTAAAGATCGTAGAGCTTGGCAATACTTCGACTAACAGCTGGCAATGACTCTTGCCAGTCCTCCCATTGCCACTCAATTGTCTTGACTTCGTCGGTTCCATGATAATGCACCTCGATCGGGACTGGAAATTCGCTTGAGCTGGCTTGCAAAAATGGTCCTCGCTCACTTGAGATGCGAATCTCGCCTCTTTCGCAATTGATTGTCCAGACGAAAGGCACTGTGCCTGGGAAAGGAGGGCCAAGTCGAAAGTTCACTGTCTGTACACCTAAGTCAGTGTGGTCTAAGATTGATGCTTCGAGCAGACTCACAAGACTAGCGCCTGCTTGTACAGTGCTCGAACTCTTCAACGTGCCGTGCAGGACAAGCAGATCTGGAACATCAGTAGTGTAAGAACGCGTCTTTCCAGTCTCCGGGTCGTCAATGGTCCTTTCAGGACGCTGAATTTGCGTGAGAGCGTTGCTACTTTCATACTCTCCCAGAACCGAGTGAATGTAATCAAGCGTATGCCCAACAGCGATCGTGATCGGGTTCCCACCAATTTTCTTGTCCAGGAAATACGCAAGGCCTTCTACGATGGCATCTCTTCTGGCCAAAAGCGAGTATGCTTGAGCAGAACTACTCAGAACCTTGCCCAGCTCTCCTTTTGCGAGAACCTCTCGAAGTTTGAGTACTGCTGGTGTGACTCGTCCTTGTAATCCTATGATGGTCTTCGAACCGCTACGCCTTGCGAGCTCGGCCAATTCGCTGGCTCTGGTGACGTTCTCGGCCAGTGGCCATTCGACAAAGACATTTTTGCCAGCTTCGATGCTGGGTCGAATAGTGTCATAGTGCACATCGACACGAGTCGTACAGACCACGAGATCGATGTCAGGATCTGCTGCTAGCTCTGCTGGCGTTCCGTAGGCTTTGGTTGTCGATGGAAGCTCATAGTATTCTATAGCCCGTCTCGCAGCTGCTTTGCTCGAATTGAGAAGTGCGACAACGGCATAACTTGCACGTCCACGTTCTGAGAGCAAGTATGGCAAGTGAGCGTCTCTGTATCCTGTCAATAACTGAAGACAGGACAGTCTTGAGCAACACATGCCTGGCCCATGAAGTCTTAGCCGATTGCGACAGTCCGATGAGTGCAACACGTATGGGCGCCATAGTGTCGCGAATGTACTGTGATATGATGTCTGATACGTTCAGCAGGTCAAAAATTTATTACTTATATTCTACATTTGTCAGCATTCAGACAATTGAAGACATCTCTGAAGTGCCTTCAGTTGCACAGCACCTGCGTCTGTAAACCTCTGCTGAGAAAGCACCTTCTCATTTGTGTTCTGCAGGCTTGGCAGAGATCCTGCGAGGAGTGGGCGGCCGCGCTGCGGCCGCAAAACCGCATCTGCCACTTTCCAGCAGCGGGATCGCGTGCAGCAGTGCGTCCCGTGGTTTTGGTCGATTGAGAGCCCACCAGGCCATTGATTGGGCTTTACGGGATCATTTGTTGATGGTCGTGACCTACAGTCTTTGACCACAAAGATCTCGCGAATGGCCCTTTCTTGGCGCTGGGAGAAGCTGTTCGAGATCTGCAGGTCAAGAGCTTCAGCAATACATAATCAATCTTGTCGAATTGTTTCTTGAGTTGAGTGCCCAGGAGACCGACCGCTTGGATCACTTTGAACTCCATATTGAAGATTCGATCCCGATGTCAAGGGTGTAGCGCACTATCCCCGGATTCTAGATGGCGTGATGTCAGCGTCTTATGTGCACACACTAAGGTTCACTGCCGCCATATCGGCAGCTCAACAGGGACAAATAGTTCGCAGCACATGCGTTGGTTTTACCAATGGCGACATGCGACGGCGAGGGAGGAGATCGACCGCCTCTCTGGGCACACACGCTCCTCTTATAATAAGTGCCTCGCTCATTTCGTCGCGCCACGTTCCTCGCGTGAACCAGGATACCCGAAGATAGAGCAGACAAGACATTTCGCCAACTGAGAGATCCCGCTGTAAAGATGGCCAATGGAAGCAACATTGAGCGTCTCGACACTCTCGAGACGCTCGCGACCAATGCCGACTTTTATGAGCACTTGGCAGCTGGAAAAGTTGCGACCGCGTACGACCATGCTTCCACGCCCTCGACCAATGGCAAAGGGCACAGTCATCCATACTACATTCCTGTGCCCATCACCATCAAGTCACAGATCGGGAGTCCAACTGCGTTGGCCGTTGGAGCCTTCGCCACGACATTGACAACGCTTTCGTTGTCGTTGATGGGGTGGAGAGGAGTCGGCGTGACGAACGCCTTCATCGGCAATTTCTTCGGTGTCGCTGGCATCGGCATGGTAAGTTTGTCGAGATTCCCGAAGTGAGAATGCAGCTAAAATCCTCTCCACAGTTTGTGTCTGCCAACTGGGAGCTGGTCCTGGGCAATACATATTCGTATACTGTCCTCGCTGCTTTTGGTCTCTTTTACGCAGGTTTCGGCTTTATCATCACCCCATATTTCGGAGTTGCTGAGTCGTATGGCGGCTCCGACACACCTGAGTACAACAATGCTCTTGGCTTCTGGGTTTTGATGTAAGTTCATTCCATACTTTCCACGCCGCCCGATGCAGCAGCAGCAGAACACTGATAACTCGCAGGTGGGCGGTCTGGAACGTTTTCTTCTTGATTGGCTCTCTGTCAATCAACCTGGTTTTCATAGGTATCTTTGCCACAGTCCAAGGGGCCTTCACGCTCGTGGCCGCCGGCTACTTTTTGAAAGCAGACGGCAGCTCTCAGGCGACTGCTGTGCTCAAAGCCGGAGGCGCTTTTGCATTCGCGTCAGGTATGCTAGGCTACTATACCGTTGCGAATCTGATGTGCTCGGAAGTCTTGCCATTCTCGCTTCCGATGGGCGACACGAGCCGGCTCTTCAAGAGGAAGCAGAAGCAGGGCTAATCGAGAGATGAGACGGGCGGTGGAATGGCGACGTGGAATGGAAAGACTGCGGTCGACGTACCTATTCTCTGGTACCATGGTTATGTGTGATGCTTGCCTTCTAGATTAGTGAACGTGATGACAACCTTTCTCCCATGAAACGTGAGTCGCTCCCCAGAAGCCAGCTGTAGACTGTGGCTGTTCTACCGCGGACGGCAGCATGCATGCTGCTGCGTTTCGAAGTTCTGCAATTGAATCTACCATATGTAAATCACTGCACTTCCAGAAATTGGCAACGTGGTAACCAAAGCGTCGGCGCCGATGCAATGCACCGGCGAAGACTGCTCTCGTTTCATCGTGTCTGCTGTCCCTTCCTTGTCCCAACGAAGCCATGACGCCTGCATGGTACCGTATGCTCAAATCGCGAGTGGTTTTGCCTGCTGCACCGTGCCGTTTCTCTCTTGCCAACGCGCAAATGACTGCCAAGGTCTCGGGTTGCATTATAGAGCGTCTAGGTCTCGTGCCTGTTCACCGGCGTTGTTGCTCCATCTTCATTGAGTAGTGACGCGCTGCTTCAAGCCTGCAACGACTGTGCGCATCATGGCGACTTGCATCGTCCGGAACTGCGAGCACTCGGTATGCACGCATGGCATGGTCTCGAGAGGTTGCTGCGGGAGTCGCTTGTTTGAGAGATCATGGCTGTGAGGACAGCCAAGAGAGTTGATAGAACTATCGGGAAGTCCATCTCAGGCATGCCGACGGAGCCCATCCGGCTTGAGCTTCGTGTTGTGAATCCGCCCTGGACATCATCTTCGACTTTCCGCCACAACATCCATCTTCCGAAGCTGACTGGACTCCGAGCACTGGCTGGCTGGATGCAAGCTCTTGATGAGAATCATGTTATTGCGATGAGATGGACGGTCCTTCTGGACTGGCGTTCGCCAACGACGTCTTGGTCTAGACCTCGTGTCCCTTGAAATGATGGGACAGCACTCGAACACTATGTCGCGGAAGAGCATACCATGGTGTCGCGTCAGGCCGCTGATGAACTCTGGACACGGCCACCTGCAGCGCCACGAATGTGCATAGTTGTAGAGACGAGCTCGACCGTTGCCACTATTCCGCGACCTGATGCATCTCGTCTTGTGTTGCGACGCAGAAGCAGCACAAGCCCGGTGCATTCGCACAGAGCCGTGTCGAGGCGCAGGTTCACGAGGTCTACACTCTGCAAGATGGGAAAAGGTCTTGCGCAGATCGCAAGCCCAGAGTTCCATATTTGCGCTTCGCCTTGGGCGATACCTTCCTCTCCACGACGGCCATATCCCTTCGTGTTGGACTAAATTGGGTATGGAAGTAGAGATTCCACCTGGAGGGCCGTCGACGATTTGATCAGGAGCACCCTTACTGCAGTATTATCGCAGCGCACGAGGGTATTGTTCTCTACGCGTGCGCATTTCGGCCACAACATGGGACGATCCCCAAACGAGCGATGAGAGAGCCGCTGAGCATGACCACTTCATCGCATGCTCATTCTGGATCCGCAATCATCGGCCAGAACATTGCGGATTCATGGCTGCGAAACGCTCATTGTGTTCGCCACAGACCAGTATTTCGTGTGAACGCTCACACTCTCTGGAGGACGCTTTTGGCAGCGCTGGTGCTCCCCCATGCGCATTGCTGGAGTTGGCGCCAGTGCATACAGATAAATTCGGCCAGAGCTCTGCATCTGTGCATGATCTCTCCGCCACCTCCTTTGATATTTGTTGTCAGCTCCCACCATCGCCGTATTTGGAACAGCATGCTAGACAGACCATGCGACCGACGTGGACAGTATGTTCGTGGCTGGGCTCAACTACAGGTTGAGCGCTCGGAAGGCTTCTGCAAATCACGCGCAGACTTGTACTGTATTTCCTCAGGCGCTAGATGGACCGGGCAAGCACTTTCCAAATGCCTTGCCCCCACGCTTGTGTGCTCAATGAAATCCCTCCATGGTCTCCTGCGACTCTCATACCAGGAACAACCAGCAAGGTCGCAGCAAATGATATCTTGGATGCACGGTCGCCCATGTCTCGGCTGTGAACACTGGGCCTTGCTCCCGTGTCGCAAGATGACCACTACTCAGCTGCGCCCGTCATATGGACTCCTGCTCCACTGACAAAGCTTCCGATCTGTTGCGCACTGGCAGTTCGGCGAGCATGGGATCGTTCCATCCGTCGTGGTCATGCTCATGTTGAGGGCCGGCCTGAGTGGCTGTATGACACCCGTATGCAGCCTTCATCATCAGAAGCGCGGAGTATTGAAGAAGCCCCTTTGGCATACCTGAATGCGCAAGAAGATACACATCAGGGCGACTGTCATCAGCTTGGGGGCAAGACGACGGCTCCGGAAGCCTCGCAACAGTTCCTGTGCCATGTGCGCATCAGGAGCAGCAGAGCCAGAAGCATTTGATATGTGCTTGCTGACCTCTATGAGGAGCCAGTGGGCAATTGATTGCTCTAATCTCTGGCAATGGTCTCCGTCAAGTTGACGGCGCGATTACATTACCGCGAGGTGTCCTCTGTGAGCTCAATGCCGCGTCAAGGCCCTCAGGAGAAGCATCTCGTCTCCAGCTGGCATCTGGTCTGATTCTTTGCACAACAAACGACCGCGATGAGCAACATGTCTGCTGGACTTCGACTGCAGCCTGAATTGTGGGATCAAGAATGATGATCATGTATCTTTGAAAAGCACTGCGATCGCCACGGTGTGACGCCTCCATCCTCCGCGTGCAAGATTCTCCCTGGCAGCTATTGCCATGCACCGTCAGAGGATGGTGGGACCAAACTCAATGACGGTTGCGAGCCTAGAAGGAAGCAGAAATTCTTGGATTTGGCAGTACATGGTGCCTTCCAGCTAGCCCTCGAATCCACGAACTGCACAGTTCCGAATGTCAATAGCCCTGGCGTGTTCTTCGAAGACGAACTGATGAGGGCGAACGGGCCGCGTAACTTCCCGATCTGGCGTCTCAAGGAGTGGTCGTATCTTCTCAGAATTACTTCGATCAGATGCAACACTGTACAGCACAGTTCCTCTATGCTGACATGCGCCGCTTCGTGCGCCTTTGGGAAGTCATTGCTGTCTGGAGATTGCGTCCGACTCGTTGAACTTGAGGCTGAGAATCGATGACGAGACCGCTGGGCCTCCTGGCAATCATTGCCCGTCTTGTTGCGGCAAGCACGGCGATGTGGAGAGTCTGACCATAAACGTACTCTTTGGGCGCTTGGTTTTGTTCTCGCGATGTATTGATTTAAAGCAGTCTTCCGGATGGGCATTGCTTCCTCGGTGGCTCCGAGCTGTTTCTCTCGAATGTCCGCCGCACGAGAATCTGACTGCCGTGTGGGGGGTGGTTTCACTTTCGCTTCCGCCAGTCTCATCAAGGACAACGGGCTGTAGAAATATTCTTCCAACTTGCCCCAGTGCAGCGTCGAGCATCGCGGAGGATCAAACTCGAATGTCAGACCACGAAATGATGTCGATGGCACGGCGGACACGCTCACGCGGGCATGAACTCTTGCTGAGCCTCTCGACCAGGCCACATTCAAGGGCACGAGCAGCTTAGACATCATTGACGGGCGAGATGATCATCTGCAACGCGACTGCACAGAGCAAAAGGCCGTGGTGGCTGAGCTGATCATCACGACAAGCAGTGGAGGCAGAGCGAAGGTGCCAGCAGGACCCATTCGTGCTGGGTCACAGATGTCCATTGCACTCTGATATTCTAGTGCCAGACATGGCTTCTGGTGTCAATCAAGCAGCTAGCGTGTATCCCCCTGCTCCTGCTACGAAAGGCTTCTCCATCGAATATGAGTCTGATAGCTACTGACATTGAACCATGCCCTGTGGAATCTGTCCGTTCTTCGAAGAAGCTCAACGCCCTGACATCTTCGCTAGCTGGTTCTACTCCATACTGGCTCTTGCTCAATGTTCTCCGCCCACTGGCTGTCCCTGCCCTGCAGTCCGCTGATTTGCTGTTGCACATGGAAGAAGTGGATCGTATCGGTGGCAGGAAAAGGACTAGCAGGGGTCGTTGCAGATTCAGAGGACGTTGCACGAGCAGTCGTGTGGTGTGGCTGCGACTGAATGATGAGAGTCGCGCAGAGATGGCGTCGTCGTGTCGCATTGGAGCGTTCGTGTTTGTTGGCAATCGGGTGAGGAGAAGTAAACGCAAACCTGCCATCTCTCCCCCTCGCAAGTCTCGACCACCAAGATAGCCGCTCTGAGCACTTCAACGAGGCTTCTCTGTCCAATAGCACATGCTCCTCCCCCTCCGCGCACTTGTTTCAACGCGTCATATCGCATCTGACGCGTGCTGTCCGCCGTTGCCCCCGGCACCTGCCAAGCCATCCCACCGTACATAAGAGCTCCTGCCTTCGCACATGCTCAGTTGAGCTCTCAACAACACCAACACGCGAGCGAGCAGCTCCACCGCCGCAATCACAAGCCATCACAAGGCGTTTCTCACCGGTGAGTAATCTCGCAGTCACCTCACTCCCCTCACCCGTTGGACCCACTCGCCAGCACAAAAAGGCCCTCCTCTTCCTCCCTCAACCTGATCTTCTATCCCCCACTACCAACAACAACCAGCACCCACAGCAGCCTTCCAACACTTCCATCCATCAGCACATCCATCCACAACCACTCACAACCATCAGCACCGGTACGCCCTGACTTCTGTCGTCGGCGCCGCACTTCGCGGCCACCAAACACACCAAGCGCCCTTGCGCGCCTTGACTGTATGCGGTACCTCGAAGCGGCGGCGTCGCGCGTCTCCTTCAATGAACATCGCATACTGACTTCCCTCGCAGAACTCCACATCCCCATCCACCCACTCCCACGCATCACTCGCCATCACCATGGCTGGTCCTGCCAAGAACCGCGTCAACGAGCAGCAGAAGGCTACCCCTTCTCGCCAGACTCCGCAGCGTTCTGTCCACAGCTCGAGCGGCGTTAGTTCGTCCTCGTCCAGTGGTCGCAACACTGCCTCCCTAGCGGTCTCCTCTGCGCGCTCGCAACCCAGCGCTGCCCGCTCTGCTCGCCCCAACGTCTCTCGCGTTGGTGGCTACGACGGCAACGCCGATCCTGCTCCGCAGCCAGAGCGTGACCCCAACACTGCCAGCATCATCGTTGATCCTCGCAACTTCGACTTGGGTATTGCTGGCTGGGCTACTGTCCGCGGCACTGAAGTGATCAACAAGCCACCACGCCAGGCCCCTTCCAAGCTCGGTCAGCCAACTAAGATCGGCCTCAATACCTATCATGTCGAGTCATTTCCCAATATTGTTGTGTACCAGTACGACGTCCTGATCGGTAAAGGCGACGAGAAGCGTGGTGCCATGATCAAGGTCTGGAACTCCAAGGCAGTACAGGCTGAGATGGGTCCTTTCACCATCTTCAACGGTGACAAGTTAGCTTGGTCTGGCAAGCCACTCGCTCGTGAGGTCCGCCTCACGGTCGACCTAGACGCTGAGCAAGGCCGTCAGCCGAAGGTCAAGACAGGCAAGAACACCTTCGGTATTCGCATCCGTCAGACCAACAAAGTTGGCTTTCAGTCCCTCATGGCTCATCTACAGGGCAAGGCCGACTTCGACAACACCTGCTTGGAGGCGATCAACTTCGCAGACCATCTCCTTCGCTCGACGCCATCGAAGAAGTTCGTGTCAATCAAGCGTTCATTCTTCCCGCAGGCCGGCAAGGGCGTCGATCTCGGTGGAGGCGTCAGCGCCCTCAAGGGTGTTTACCAATCTCTTCGACTTGTCCATCCAGGCCGTCTCTCAATCAACATGGATGTGGCCAATGGCACGTTCTGGCAAGCCATCCCTTTCGTACAGGCCGCAGTACTCTTCTGTGGCGTTCGCGACCAAGCCGATTTGGCTGCTCAGCTCAACCGTGGTGGGGAGAAGGGCGTCAAGGGCAAGCAGCTGAAGCGTATGCGCAAGTTGCGTGTCTTGGCGAAGCACCGTGGCAAGGCAGAACTCGATGAATATGTCATCGACAGCTTCATCTACGTCTCTCCGAAGGATTACAAGGTCCAAATCACCGATTCGGATGGCAAGGAGGTCGAAATGACACTGTACAACTTCTTCCTGAAGAAGTACAACGTCACCATCAACTACTCTGGCTTGCCACTGGTCAAGATGACGAAGGGCAAGAATACGGTGCTCCCAATGGAGGTTCTCAAGGTCAAGGACGACCAGCGTTACTCGTACAAGATGGACGAGCGACAGACATCGAACATGATCAAGTTCGCAGTCACCGCTCCCAAGCAGCGCTACGAACACATTCGAGAGGGCATGCAAATGCTTAACTGGGGCAATGACCCAATGCTCAACAAGTATGGTGTCAAGATCAATCAGAACAAGACCGTCGCCGATGCTCGTATCCTGGTAGCACCTACTGTCAAATTCGGTGTTGGCGATGCGAAGCCAGGCACTTCTGGCCGCTGGGATCTTAAGGGCAAGAAGTTCTTAACTACTAACTCTGCTCCTCTGAAGAGCTGGGCAGTCTGTGTCGTTTCTGGTCGTCGTGGCGGCAAGCCAGATAAGACTGTCGTGGAGAACTTCATCAAGGCTTTCGTCTCTGGCTACATCAACCATGGTGGCAAAGTCGAGAACAAGCAGCCTTCCATGGTCCTTGGCGGCGGTGAGGACGTTGGAGCTTGGGTCACGAACACTTGGAACGCTGCTGGCAACCAAGCTCAATCTCGTCCTCAGATCTTAATGTTCATCCTTCCGGACAAGGACAGCCAGGTCTACGGCCGCATCAAGCGCTCTTGCGAGTGCCGTTACGGCGTGGTTTCCCAGTGCGTGCAGTATGCCCATGCGCAGAAGGCTCAGCCTCAGTACATTTCAAACGTGTGCATGAAGTTCAACTGCAAGCTTGGTGGTGTTACCTGCCGCGCTGTCGGCCCGAAGACTGGCGGTGCCACTGGTATTTTCCAGGTCCCAACTGTCATCATCGGCGCTGATGTGTCTCACGGTGCACCTGGCTCTGACGCTCCGTCTATGGCTGCAATGACCATGTCTACCGACAAATTGGCCACTCGCTATGCTGCTTTCGTGCAGACCAACGGCCATCGCGTGGAAATGATCAGCGCCGACACTATCAAGAACGAGCTCAAGCCCATGCTGCAGCACTGGGTTCAGCAAGTTGGAGGTGGCAAGCTCCCACAACAGATCATCTATCTTCGTGATGGTGTTTCTGAGGGCCAGTACAACCAGGTTCTTCAGCAGGAGGTCATGGACATGAAGCAGGTTGTCAAGTCTGCTGACCCATCCGCCAACGTGAAGTTCATCGTGGTCATTGGTTCCAAGCGCCACCACGTCCGCTTCTTCCCCGAGAAGGGTGACCGCAACGAGAATGCTTTCCCTGGCACTCTGGTCGAGACTGGCGTCACCAACCCATTCGAGAACGATTTCTACTTGTGCTCCCACGCCGCTATCAAGGGCACAGCTCGTCCTACCCACTACTACGTGCTGCTCAATGAGCCAGGTATGACCAACGACCAGCTGCACACTCTGCTCTACGAGCATGCGTACCAATACCAGCGTGCCTCGACCCCTATCTCGCAGCACCCTGCCATCTACTACGCTCATCTTGCCGCCGCTCGCGCTACACCACACGATCCGAAGTGGGCTGGTAGCAGCGACGGTCCATCCACCGAGAAGAAGCAGTCTGGCTCTCAGTCTGGGTCCCAGGCAGGTCGTTCCGGTACTCGGGGCTCCTCCTCAGGCGCGGAGCCTGTGTTCGAGAAGCTCATGCCGATGCCGAACCAGGGTGGCATCGCAACTTCCATGTGGTACATCTAAGGGCTACACGGCTCAATCCTCACTGACACGATGGGCGGCATGAAGGCATGAAAGGGTGGTCTTTGTGGTCTTGGTCTAGAGGTTGTTCCTTTTGGCGAGGCGTACAGGCGCGCGGGTCATAACATGGTCGAGAGTGTACGAGTATGACCGAGAGAAGGCTCGAGACGAGCAACACGATGTACTAGTAGCATGAAGAAAATGGATGTTTGCCCTGAGGGCACGTCACCACTTACCATTTCCACTGTCTGTTTCAACTCTTTCCAAATGGCTGTCAAGCTCACCGACACGCAGTCGTTGGCCATCGTGGCAAGTATCTCTTGCGAACTTAGGGCAAAGCAACGGCTTTCATAATGTTCCAGCACAGGAACACGAAGACTGACACAGCATCTAGAGGATGGTAAGCAAGTCACGCATGCGTCTACGCCAGCAGAGCCGAGGCCGGGAATGCACGCTGAAGCGAATGAGGCTTGATTCATTGCTTGCGACTGCACGAGGATGGGACTAGCGAGCAGGTTGGAGAAGAGGCTTGGGCAGCGCATACAATCAGAGACTGCGATCGCACGAGAGGTGTACTTCAACATTAGCATCATCGAAATGCTAGACTTGATCGGGAGCATGAACCTCGAGAATAATCGTACGTGGTGCACAAGACAGAATGGAACTTCAGACCGCAGTGACACCTTTTGCTGACCGCTAGTTCTTGATAAACAGATGTCTGAATGTACTACAGGAGCAGTACCATTTTCCACGCCTAGGGGCAGGATTCAAACACCACCTCACAACTCAACCGAAGCGCTTCCGACTGCACTCGCCGGCGTCTCCGCAACACGATATACCAACTTCTTCCCAGACACCTTATCATTTTTCATATCCTCCATTCCCTTCAACGCTCCTGCCAAACCCTCTCCACCCACTTGCTCAGGGTGTGTCTTCAATTTCCCATCCTTCAACAAATCCTCCGTAATCTGGAAAAACTTCTTCGCAAATTCAAAGTCTTCCGGAACAGCTGGCGTCTCTCGTCCAGCTTTCGTAAAAGGATCATTGAAAATCGTGTACATGAATGTGAAAGTCGTTGTCACATCTGTGCGGCCTGGAAGCTTTACAGGCAAGATTGTGCCGTAGCGAGCATCTTTGGAGTCGGACGACAAGGCTTCGGCGCAGATCTTTGCGGAAGCTTCGAGAGAGATTGTGTCCCAGATGAGTTTGAGAGAGTCGTTGGTATCGCGGTTGATTTGCTTTCCGCAGTCGGCATCGCGATAATTGTAGACGGCGTCGGCGCCGAGGGATTTGACAAAGTCGTTGTTGTGAGGAGAGCAAGTCGTTAGGACTTTGTAGCCTGAAAGCTTGGCGAATTGGATGGCGAGAGATCCGGTTGCGGTGGAGCCGCCGTAGATGAGGACGGACTGAGAGTCCTTTGGGATGGGATCGGTGGGGAGATTGAGTTTGAGAGCCTTCTGGTAAAGACCTTGGCCAACGGTGCTGACGCCAAGAGGGAAAGTTGCAGCTTGCTCGAATGAGAGGTTGGAGGGGATTTTGACGAGTAGATCGGCTTTAGCAACGGCATATTCTGCGAAACAGCCATCTTCGGGCTGGCTGGCATTGGCTCCGTGGGCTGTTCCTGCGATGCGGTCGCCAACTTGGAATTGCTTGGTCACGCCTGCTTGATCGTCAGTTTCTTGACTTGCATCCACTCACGGAATGCGCGGTGGACTCACCACTTCCCACTTCGACGACAGTGCCTGAGAAGTCACAGCCAGAAAGACCATTGTCTGCTGCTCGCTTGCCATTGATGTGCTTCCAGTCAGTCGGGTTCAAGGCAATGGCTTCCACTTTCGCCAGCAAGTATGTTGGTCGGACTTTGGGAAGGTTAATCTCAGCAACTTGAGCTTTATTGCCATTGATCGTGATGGCTTTTACTGTTGATGGAGGAGCCATGGTTGCAATCTATGTTGAAGAATTGTTCGACGATCTATGAAAGAAGTCGCGCGAAGAGAGTCAGGAAGGAGCTGGAGTCGTCGTGAGAAGCATTGGAAGCTGTGGGCTTTTAAGAGCTATGTCATCTTTCTCGGCCGAATCTCCGCCGCTGAGCCATTCTGGATTTCCAACCACACCTGAGGCAGACTTGCATCGAGTTTTCAGGGTACGGAGGTGGTTCTCTGAGCTTCAGAGTCCGTAAACACAGTGTGGAATGAGCGAAGGAGTATTGTCAGCCTGCAACTTCTTCGATTTTATTCCCAGCTAATTATGCTGTCACTGCGACACCAGCTTTGGCCTCTTTCTTGGCTTTCTTTTCCGCTTTGCGCCGCTTCCTCTCCTCCTTGCTCAGCTCGTCTGACGTTCCGCTCGGCATCTGCGAAGCTACAGGTGTTGTACCATTGACCATGTCGACGTCTGAGTCTTTTCGCTTCTTTTTGGCCTTCTTTGGTGTCGTCGTTTGTGCGTTCTCCGTCTCCACCGCAGCGCCGTGCACTCCCAGTGTCTTCGGGAACTGGAGGCTTGCACTCTTTGTCTTCGCTGCCGTATCGTCCTCCTCTTCACCGTCTGAACCCAGACCAGCATCGCCTGCTCCGAAGCCCGCTGGCTTATATCGCATGCGCATTCCTTTCGGCTGTGGCCGTATGCTGTTTACTGATGGACGAGCGATACTGGCTGCTGCACTACTGCCCGTGTTCGTATCTGCTTGCTTACTGCTCAGGGCTGGCAGATTGATTCTCTGTTTAAGATGTAGCGTCTTCGTGATCGGCTGCGGTACGGAGTCGTAGCTGATACTGCTCGGCACCAGCACACTGTCAAAGCGATTGTTCGGGCCTTTGTCTTCGCTCAGAGCATAGTCGGTGCCTCTGTGGTTGAGGATCGAAGCTCCGGATTGTATCGCATCGAGTGTGATCTCACCGAGCGACTTCAGGGACACATTGCTAGGAGCCACAATGTGCCATATCTGCTGACCCGCAAAGCTCTTCGCAGAAAAGGTCGCATCTGAGACAGAGACAGGTGTATATCCACTTGGA
The DNA here is from genome assembly GCA_013365195.1 of Cercospora citrullina. NCBI lineage: Eukaryota > Fungi > Ascomycota > Dothideomycetes > Mycosphaerellales > Mycosphaerellaceae > Cercospora > Cercospora citrullina. The sequence goes on from JAASFF010000198.1 coordinate 43,855, forward strand.
GGTTTGAAAGACTGTACAGGTATGCTTTCGAACTGGCCGGCATGTTTCGTAGGCCTTGGTGCTGGGGCGGACTCTGAGGAAGGCTCCGCTGAATCATCTTCGTCCGCGCTCTCGCTGTCCTCGCCCTGCTCTTCCGATGCCACCTCTCCCACCTGTTCCACTTCTCCGGCATCTTTCAATGCTGTTTTCACGCGTTTGGCGTCTGGCTTGTCCTCGTCGCTGCTCAACTCGTCTTCGCTCGATTCCCCATTGTCTAGTGAGCTAACGCTCTCGGCTTTCCTTTTTACACCATTTACCCGCGTGGGCACTGTATCTGGCTTTTTGAGTGATGGAGCATCTACCATCTGCTTGTCTTGCTCGCTCTCTGCTGATTCGGAGCCATCGCTGCTCTCGTCGTCATCGCTGCTAGAAGTAGGCTCCGGTTTTGTCGGCGACGCTGGAGCCTTCTTTCGTTTCGTCGCTTTCACTTTGGCGGTCTTGGTATCCGACTTTGCAGTGGTTGGTGTCTCGTCTTGTTCTGAGTCCGAATCCACCACACGCTCTTCGCTCAGGCCTGGTGCCTTTTGCTTTGTGGCTGCCTTCTTGACCTGCTTCTTCACTTTCTCTTCAGTCTTTGCCTTCTTCGCCGGCGCCTTCACTTCTTTTTGCGCCATTGCAGCGTTTTCGAAGGTCTTCGATAGCTCCACGGCCGCATGAGGACTTGTGGAGGTGCCAGAGTGCAATTTTTGAATTAAGGTTCGCGAGCTAAAAGTTTAGTGTCAAGCTTCTGAAAATAGTTGTACCGGGCATCTACACATCTTCCGTGACTGCACGACACACAGCATGGCCGCCGCCAAACGAAAAGCGCGAGAAGCATTTGGCAAGAACAAATCGCAAGATCTGAGGAGTCCGGCGCCACAACTGAGCGCATTCGCAGCCGCCCGTGCAATCAGTTCTTCGGCTGATCGGCCAGAATCATCTTCTTCGACATGTAAACCAAAAGATGAACATGGCTTTGGCGCCCTTGAGGAGCTGAGCGCGCACGAGACGACCGGACGCACTCAAATCGCACTCGACGACCCGATGGTGAGCATGGAACCCGAGTGCGGCGATGCAGCAAAAATCAACGTCGCTCTCTCGACCATCAAGCAAAACGCTATCGACTTGCGGAGCGACGATGCCATGGTGATTGCAATGCAACCGGAAGAAAGCGTCACTATTTTGGGCGATTTTAACTTACAAGTACTAAATGGCGTTGTCTCCATATATGGATCCATGATCCATGCCGACCGAGGTGTGCAAAAAGTGTACGCACCAGCAATATCTCCACTGCCTGCTATTACAGCTCGCAAGCCGGAAACGTCAATTCGGGTCACATCTGTATCTTCTGGACTGGCCAGTATCGAGCCACTATCTCCGATGTTTCGCAATATTTCCTCGTCAGCTGAGGGCGACTCTCGTTCGTTCTGTGTCCTGCCCAATTCCAGAGACGACCCAATGGGAAGGGCAGTAACACCTCTTGAAATCGATGACGGTACCAGGAAAGTGGTCTCTCAGCTCAATGCTCGGCTGGATGCAGGGGGACAGGCGCCTCGAATTATGGCAATCGGTGGCAAGTCTTCTGGGAAGTCGACTTTCAATCGCATTCTTTGTAATACCGTCACCAGCCGAGCCGAGAGGAGCAGCTGCGCCTACATTGATTTGGATCCTGGCCAACCAGAGTTCGGGCCACCTGGCCAGCTCTCATTGATCGAAGTCACTGCGCCAATCTTGGGTCCGTCGTTTACTCATCAAGCGTCAACGCGGAACTCGAATTATCGCCTCATACGTTCTCACACAATCGCCTCAACGACATTCAAGGACGACCCAGACCACTATTTGGCATGTGCTATCGACCTGTTGAGCTACGCACCTAATAATACGCCAATAATTGTCAACTCGTGTGGTTGGGTAAATGGGCTAGGAGCGACCACAATAGTTTCACTGGCATCCAAGCTATCCATATCAGATTTGGTGAGCCTAGACCCAGTTGAGACAGAAGTGCTCAGCGAGGTTGCCGCAGTGGTAAGCAGTGTGCCGCTCCGCATTTCTAGGAGGCAGCGACAGCAGGCATTACGGACACCAGCAGAGCTCCGCGCCATGCAAACGATGGCATACTTCCACCAGAAGTCTTCTCTGAGCTCGATCAAATGGATTGCGAAGCCTGTCAATGAAATTCGGCCATGGATGGTCTCTTACTCCCCGGAAGGCTCAGGAATCGCAGCGGTAAGACCACTCCCGTGTACGAGGACTAGTGCACTGTGAACTACACCCTGACTCAAATGCTGACACATCGCAGGTTCTCAACTACGGCCAAGCCCCGCATCCGGATTTCCTGGGCGAAGTGCTTGATGGTTCCATAGTAGCCATCACCGTCATCGATGACAAGGCCCTCGACCAAGCAGCGATTCATCACACAGCCACAGAACATATTCCCTACCTACCGCCAAGTGCGACAGGCCACACCCCTCCTCTCGATCCTCGGCGCAGTCGTTGCATTGGTCTTGGGCTAATACGCGGCATCGATACAGAAAGCAAAACTTTCCAGCTAGTTACGCCCGTTGCCGGGAGTGAAATCGAGACCATCGCAGACAAGCAAGTAGTGCTCATACGAGGCGGATTTGATCCGCCAGAATGGGCTTACTTGGAGGACTGGTATGCAACAGGAGGAGCTGTAGATACAGAGGAACGACCATGGGTCAGCTTTCAGGAGCAAGCGGGTATAGAAGGCTCGATCTGGCGTATGCGACATCCTCCTATGGCAAAGGATGTACGGTAAATGCACGATGGCTTTCTCAAGCCTGATGAATCGCTCCGAGGCATCGCAAATTACACCAAGCAGAATTTGCAGCGTCTACAACTGGCAGAGATGATGTTCCGCTCGTTGTCCCAGACGAAGTACACTTTTTTTTGAACTTCACTCTCGTCGTCCACGTTGTCGGCTGCACGGACGCTGTGCCTCGGCAAAAATTCGGACCGCTGTCGCGATCCTTCTTTGTCATCAGATGATTCCGCTCCAATGGCAATCGAGGGCGAGGACAGGTCACTCCAGCTCTCTCACTGCATTTGTAAGGACTAGTTGCGTCATTCGAATACTGACGGATATAAGAACTACAAGCACGTCAGCAAACAGACAGTATCATAGCAATCGTAGGTCATTTTCCAGGCTCTCTCTTGGTATATGTACGCGCGATCATCTTTGCGATTCTTCACCAGCAAGCGACTCTCGTCGACAGCAAGCAGATCATACGATCGACTGCAGAATATACCGCCACTGAAAAGCGCCCGACCTCAGCAGACCGCAAACATGACGACGGCAATCTTCAAACACATCGACACTACCACATACACTGGAAAGCCTTGGGGAAAGGTCGATGCCGACGCAACATCATTTAAACTCAAAGATGTAGAGCGCAACGTGCACAACATTAGAGGACGCGAACAAGAATTCAGTACAGACAACTCCGGCTTTGCCGTATACAACTCGCCCGCGAAAGAGAAGCTCTTCACAGACGACAAGGCAGTACGTGAGGGATACTATGGCGAGGTGGAAGACCTGCTCCGTAAGAACATCAAGGGCATCAAGAAGGTGCATATCTTTGATCACACAATACGACGGAAGGACAAGGCTTCACCGCGACAGCCCGTACAGCAGGTGCATGTGGACCAGACTGCAGGAGCCACGGACGTTCGTGTGCGACGACACCTCTCATCAGAAGCGGATGGGCTTCTGAAGGGCCGCTATCAAATCATAAACGTGTGGAGGCCCATAGGACATCCGGCGTCGGACTTCCCGCTCGCGGTTGTGGATTGGAGGAGTACTGAGCCGAAGGACTTCATCCCAGTCGACCTGCTCTACCCGATCCGACCTGATTCCGCCATGGACGATGACGACAGAGGCAAAGAGCGTCTGGCAGACCCGGCGACTTTGCAGTCGACCGAAGGCTACGAGGCGCGAGGTGAGACTCTCGGAGTCGCAGCCAACGAAAATCACAAATTCTACTATATGAAGGATATGACTCCAGACGAAGTTATGCTGTTGAAGTGTTATGACAGTTTCGGAGTCGGAGAGAAGTTCGAGCATGAAGGCATTGCCACTCGTACTCCACATACGGCTTTCTTTGATCCCAATACTCCTGCGGACGCGCCGGGTAGGCAGAGTATTGAGGTTCGATGCTTGGTATTCTACGAATAGGCATGAGATCGAATGATATTGTTGATAGAATGCAGTCACGACCAGGAAGTTCCGCGAAACCAAGATTTCCCACTACGCTCATCAATCTTGTGCTCCATCTGACGTGTTTATGGCATCCCGGGCCATAGCGAACAACATTACTTCTTGCCCATTTTCTGGGCCTGGAACTGGGACAAACAATGCCAATGCGGGCCATATGCGTCTGCAAGCCGCGCGAGCGCCCGTCAACACTCCGTTCTTATGCAGTTCTCCTAATGCCCTGCCACTTCCCGTGCGCACATTCAATGAAAATTTACCATTTGTGCACGTCATAGCCCTAACTAACGGTCTTTACTCCGGTGGTGGGAGGGCTACAGGTGAACTTCACCATATCTGGAACATCGACTACGTGCCTCCGCTGTAGCGGGAACAGGAACATGCATGAATTTCATTTCGCGTCCGGATACGCATGATGGCAGACATCCTCCAGTTTGCTCCAATTCGTCGTCCGTGGGCTGGTAAACGTTGCTTCCAAGGCTGTGCCTGTGCCGCCTTCCCAAACCCTCGCGAGATCTGGCAACGAGGCAGGAGTGCTTGCAACTTGCGAAAGGAAGTAATTCGGATGGTTGCAAGAATCTCTTCGATGCAGATTGCAAGACATTTCCACAATTTCGTGCAACCCCCAAGTGAAAGCTGCATGGCGGTGCTTCGTCCAAAAATCCAATATATTCATGTAGGGAACGGCCCAGTCGGTAAAAGATATCATCCCCTTCCAGTGAATGCGAAGTACATCCACATCTCCACGCCGGCAATGCACAAGACACAAGGACAAGGCAAGAGGGCTCAATCAGGGCTGAAGAAAACACAGGAGATGCAAGCAGTAACTTGTACTTTGTCACGCCACTCTCTCTCTCTAATCTCTGATTACTCCCCAGTGATGCAAGAATCTCGCACTCATACAGCAAATCCTCCTATGGGAGCTGGCATGCTTGGCCGCTTCCGAAACAAGCGGCTGATTGGGTGGCACGGCCAACAGGTCTCCAATAGCTACACATCTGCCGGCCTATTGTCTCGCAGGTACTTTTCTACACACTTGCTGTGCACGCGTGCTCCGTCAGCTTCGATCCTTTCCACCTCTGCGATCACAGCAAATTCCGGACAACTCCAATCGCAATGTCGTCAACCAAACCGAAGCACAACAGGACTACACCCAACATTAAAGCTGCATGCGAAGAATGCCGGTATTTCCATGCGATGCGCCCCGCAGGCGGAACTCGAATGTGCTAATCTCTACCCACAGAATCAGAAAAACAAAGGTGAGGCTTGCAACAAAGGCCGCAAAGCTCTCTCTCATCGATCACGTCTGCGCAGTGTGATGGCGTCCGTCCCGCCTGTTCGCGATGTATCACGAAAGACAAACGTTGCGAATACGATGCAGAGCCCGATGAACATCGACCAGCGACCTTGAAGCGCAAATGCAAAGTCTTTGAGGAGAGAGCCTTGGCTGGTGAGCGCCTGCTCGTAGCCATGCGAGATCTCCCCGAAGACGAAGCCGTTGGCATATTGCGAAGACTGCGCGCTCAAGAAGGGATCGAAACAGTCGCGGCATCTCTCGCTGAGCCCAGCTCTCGGGATATCCAAGACCGGGAAACCTCGCCCACACTCTCTGCGACAGGCTCCTATTCCAGTGCAGGTAGCGCGGCCCCTTTGCCCACAATGCACGAAGACCCATCCCGGTCCCATGAGATCGACAAGCAGCAACGGCAAGGTGATAGACGCAGTGAAGACACCGAAAAGTCTGGCCATAGCATCACAGACCAAAGACTCGCCGTGTCATTCCTCGTGGACAATGTAGCAGGATCACGAGCTTCGCCACAGCAGTTACCAATGAACGTCAACAGGCCAACCGCGCACTTCGGTCCTTCAGCAGTTCAGCGAATGGCAAGCTATCCTCCATTCTCCACTGCAGCAATAGAGACGAATCGCAGAGCATCTGCGCCTAGCCCTTACGTCGTTGCTGGTCCGCAAGCGAACAAGCCCATCCCATCAAGGCAACGATCCCAACAACAGATCTTACCATCGGGTGACGAAACTATGCAGTCGCAGAACATTGGGAAAGCACCTGATCCGGGAAACAACTGGGACCAATATTTCACGAGCGTTTCGTCGCTGCTCAAAAAAATAGGCGAAGGACCCCGTGGCGGACGCCAGTGACACTTGCGATCAGTCTAATTCTTCAGCATTTGCATTGCAGGCAGAGAGGCGTTTTTGACGAGCACATCACGATCAAGGATCGATGACTATATCAGGAATTGGTGAGAGCCACGTCTGCACGCGCTTGGCGAATGTCACAGATTAGGGGCCTGGCGCTTTGTGAAGCACATACAGCACGTTCCGTCCAAACGTGTTGACGGTGAGCTTTGAAAGGTCCCCGCCACTGATTTCCAGGCATCGATGAAGAGCACGCAGAAATAATACACGAGTGACCGACAGGGCCCACAAGTGTACGTGGGTACGGCAAACTGAGTTGAGTCAAACTCGAACAAGCTGATGGTGTTGTAGCCTTCGTGCTGGCTATTGCGCATTGCCGCTGATGCAACCCTGGAACTGGAAAAGGAAGTGAGGCGCAACTGTCTGACTGGTTCTTGTCGTCATAATTGTGCTGTGTAGTTACCACTTCAAGGAGAGAAAAAGCGAGTTCGCAAGTAGGACACGACGTGAACGCATACCGAATACATACTAGCAAGTACGTCGGTCTTGCACCATTTGCAGTTGTTGGGAAAGCTGATGTCGGCTCGAGATACCACGGAAAATCTTGCTGCAGCAGGCGGGGAGGAGCACATGTATCCCGACGCTGAGGGTAATGAAGGTCGTATCAGGTTTGATGGCTGCTGTACACAGGTGTGCTCATTCATCGGGAGTCCCGCCCCGTGCTGACTCTCGCCCCGTGTTCACTACTACTCTTCAAGATTGAGAAACGACCCGTGACAAATCAAAGAATCTACGACTTGCTTTCGGACGCAGACCTTGATGCTGTGTAAGGACAGGTGGATTCGCAAGCAAGCAACAGTGCAGCCGTAGCCGTAGCTCGCCACTAGAACACTAAAAACGGCAAGCCGCAGTCTATCGGGACCAAGGCCGCTCTACAGAATCCCAGTCACAGCAGTCGTTCAACCCTAAACGTTCCACAGAACTTGCAGAAGCGCAGACGTTGCCGTGCCGCAGCATTTTGAGGGCCCGGGGTGATGTACAACGAGGATATCTGCCGTGAGAGCGAACCACCTCCCATCGTTCGTCACAGACGGCATTGCCGCCGTGCCCGAGACGAGAAACAATCGTCATCATGACTGATGGTAAGAACGATCCCTGGGATTTGTCCACCTTCGTATCTTTGAACATGGCAGAGATCCGGGAATGTGTAGCTCCGCGGCCTTCGCTCGTCCCTCCTTAAAGATGCAATCTTGCTCGCAGAAAGGAGGCATGTCCGTGGAGAAGGTCGGGTTTCCGTCCGCACCCTCACACGGCCTTGTGAGCGGCCGCGCAGGGCAACGGCAAGACGGCTATGATTACAGAAAGTATTATCAAGCACGGAAGCGGCTAAAGAACCTCTACCTCTTCTTCGGCCCCCGACGCAGGCGACGGTGAGATCGTCCTTGTCCCCGAGCTTGTGTAGCATAACCCCTTGCGTCTTCATTTCACGCTTGGCCATCTTCTGCAGACATTGCAATTGATCGCTGTTTCCACAGTCGGAGCAAATAAGATAGTTATACGGTAATAGTGAAGCAAGTATAGACGCCACAACTCCTCGCTAAAGAACTATTCCCCCGTACAGTCCTTCCATTCGCGTTGTACAATCCTTTCAGCCGCACACCAACTTATATGGACTCCAGCTTCGCAGAGGAGGCCGGATCCGGTCCCTCATGCTGCAAAGAGATAGCACGATTAGTACTGCATGCCGCCGCTGCCGTAGCCTTGTCCGACATTGTCATCAAGACTCTTGTAGCCGCCGCGGCCGCCTCCGCCCCGTCCACGAGCTCCTCCGCCGCGCGCATCCCGTCTGCCACGCGAAGGCGCGAAATTGCCGCGCGCCCCACGATTCCCACCGGCGCCTCCTCCGCGCGGTGCATTGTTGAAATTGTTGCCATTCTGCTTCGGAACCCACGTGCCGTCGTTGCGATTGCCACCGAAACCGCCCCGACCGCCTTGAGTCTTCGCAAGTTTGTTGCCATGCTGTCGGGTTGCGCCGAGTGGTGGGAAGTCTTCTTCGCGTGGGTGCTTCTTCGCGTTTCTAGCGTTGGGGAAGCTCGCTTCGTACTCATCCTCGTTTGAATACTCCTGTTCGATCCTGAGCAGAACTTTCTCGCCGACTGTAGTCTCAAACTCGAATGCTTGATGGTCAGGTACCGGCTGCCAGTTCTGTATCCGGCTTGCTTCGATAGGTTTGGCTTGACGTCGCGTTGCGAGAACAACACAAGGCGTAGCGTTCTCCGTGTACACTTTGGCGTTGGCAGGCACAGGTTGCACGCGCGCAGCCCAGACTCGCTGCTCGTAGATGGCAAGACCGGTCACTTTCCATCTCATCCTCGCGCCAATGCCACCGACCTTGTTGAGGATGCTATGAGGTGCAGGGCGAGGTGTGATCAAGATGTTGTTCGCCAAATGCTTGAGTTCATGTTCCGGACAGTTCAGCGGCGGCTTCACCAGCGAGCGAAGCCGATCGATATCTGCCTGCTCGATGAGATAGCCAGTATAGAACACGGATCGCTTGATCTTATATGGCATTGCGTTGCGTGGTGCGGTGCCGTCCAAGATTGCTCGATTGTGAACATTGATCATCTTCTGGACTTCGGCCACTTCTGAAACGGGGTCCATGAAGCTATCTTGCTCCGTTACCTGGATGACTTCGGCCGTAATGGGCTGCCGCGGTACCGGAACTTGTGCCGTCGGAACCCCTGCCATCAATGTCTTGTTGAAGTCAGCGAAGAAGTCCCTGAATCCTTTGGTGTGCTTGACGCGATCCTCGTAGATGCGCAGCTCTTCGGCCCGGTGGTATGTGAAAACGATATCCCGCAGCAGCGCCTGTTTGAAAAGCATGGTACTGCCGAAGACCTCACCATTTGGGCCACTCGATGGCTTGAGGCAGACCATGTCAAATACGAGTCCCTTGGACTGTATCATCCTACCAATCAAGTCGGCAAATTCCTGCTCTTGCCTGCCCGTCAGCAGCACCGTCAAGGCATCTTCCTCCGCCATGGACAATTGCACCAGCTGTACAATCGATTCGTTCCAGCAACCTTCCCAGGCGCGAGCTTCCTCTTTCTCGAGTCCTTGGCCAGTCGCCGCCAGAATACTGGGATTGTGCCACCAGCCGCCATTGTGCAGAAACTCTTGCGCCTGCAGCGAGCCACAGGTTCCAGTGTTCCAGACCTGTCGATTCGGGAGTGGTGACTTGAATACTACACGAGGTTAGTGCTTTACTGACCGAGTACTGCCAATCGGCCTACAAGTGTTGTCGAAGTCATAGACGTGGATCGCCTTGATCTGGTCGACAGATGGGAGCTGTCGGTCCTGACAGCTCCAGCGCTTCAGCGCGGTGGGTGTGTGCGACAGCGCCATCTTCCCGACTTCAGCGAGTGACTGCGAGCAGGATGATGAAATGATGCGCGAGTCCGCACGTTCAAGTTCAAAGCGCGATTGCGACTGACGCGCTTGAGTTCGGATCTCGGAGGAACGAGACTCCGCGGCTGCCAAGACATACTCCTTCTCCTCCAGCATCAAGAACCAACTTGATCTGGACTCGCGACAATGAGTGATCAATCATGCGCTGAGACAGAATCGAATCGCCCCTGGAGAGTTGTCTCTATTCAGCCACCGTACTCAGCGGGCTTGAAGGCGTTCATGGAAGCCATTGAGATTCACTTCAAAATTACGCTTCTCGCTGTCGAAGACGACATACTGAGATCTGACCTGATGCGGATTCGGCGCACTCATACGCAACGAATCCGTACGATGCTCACATCTGAAAGCTTTGACTTAGTCGTAGGAGACGGTTGCGGAAGACACTCTCCCCGCCCGTTACTCGATGCTTAAACACGCCGCAAGGAAGTTAACAAGCTGAGGGTTTCCGCAGGCGCTGTACAGCGCTAGCAGTCGCATACTTGTTTGCAAGAGTAGATTACTTGTGGTGCTGGCCCACAATTCATACACTTATACCGCCCTGAGTTCTGGAAAGACCTGATAGAAAGTGCTGCTGTCTCCCTCCCTGGAGAGACTTACGACACAATTCGAATATCCAGTCTCGATTGCGTGGTTGCCCAGGACGCGCCATTATGTCTCTGCTGTGATCCGTGCCCTTGTTGCAGTCGTGACCTGCACGTATGCTTTTGGCCCCCGACTCGATTCTTACACCAGCCAATCAGGAGGTGCAATCAGCTCCACAGCTTCATGAGCTCCGGTTTCAAATCACGCTCATAAGTCTCTGCCTCTCCTTTGATCTCTTGTAACGCCGCTCTTTCTGTCCAAGAAAAGTCGTAGATTGCCAACACACCCAGCACATCGTTGACATCCCGCCCCTTTCCACCGTGCCGGCAAAGACCCCTGACGAGGTTCATCAGATCACCGGCCAGTCTCCGAGCAGAATAGTGCTTGTTATGGGGGATTTCCCGCCTCGTAAGGTTTGGGGTATGCGCGATCAGTGGCTTCAAAAAGAAGTCATGGCACATACTGACATACTGCAAGCGAACGAGCCGTACTGCTTTAGCATTGTTGCCGCGAATCGCACGGATCCAATCCGTGAAGTGATCGCTGTTGGAGAAGTGAAAGGTGTTGTTGCCATAGAAGACCGGCGCTGCCTCCCTGTTGCAGAGAGCGTTGACGCGAAGGAGGGAAATCGCGACTTGTCCGATTGTGCCATCCGTATAGCGAGTTGTAGGGGACCGACCCTTTGCTGAGATTGTCCCTCGTCTGCGCGATATGATTATGGTTTCCTCAGCGATCAACGCATGATGATAGATCTCATTCCTGATCTCAGCGGGTAGATAATCTAATGTGAGCGGTCCAGATTGAGACACTGCAATTGCTTGCGCTAATGAGGAGTGGGTGCTGTAGGTGTCGACGGGCATCGTTCGGTCGTGGCGCGCCACAGCGCAAGAGCTGGCGGTAGCCAAATGATCTTCCGGCAAATGGGGTCTGGGTTACGTGATGGCCGCGTTCGTTGCTCGTGCTCGCCGTTCTCGTCGGTGTGCGTCGGGGCTCACGAGGGTAGGGAATCAAGCGCTGGATCTGGAATCTGCCAACTGACCTCACGTAAGTGAGTGCTAGCGCCATTAGTTATCGAAGGGGGCAGAATCCTCTCATTGAGGTGATATGGTGTTCACTTCATGTGGACACCGTCGCCGCGTACTTGACCAGAGTTGACGCTGGAGATTGAGTTCATACGATCAGGCGGCCTGTATCTGTACCTCTCCTACACTTTTCAGACCTCGATGCCCGCGAGAGCTGTCTTCGTAGTGGGTGATGCGCTTGTGTGCTGCAGTGACGGCAAGTCGGCGGCGCGCTCCTCTTCGTATCTCGACCATCTCAGCTGTCCACCAGGTAGGCTCTATTCGTACTGCCTTATGCAACGAGCGATCGCTAGGTCGGATGGCGAAGCTGTACTGGGTGTAGCTTGGTAACGCATAGTCCCCGTCCATCTCCATCACTCATACCTGTTCGAGGTTGTCGTTGCAATCTGCCAGAGAGCGGTCACTCTCATGCCGTACGCGATCATCAAATGCCCTTCGCAACTTCTTCCGCGATTTCTTTGGCCTTGTGCTCGTTGTAGCGATGGAGAGGTGTGCACTTACAGCCCGCCGTGGGATCGTGCGACAGGGCGCAGTATCGGAGTGTCGAGAACTCATCTCGAAGGACGCGGACCTCGTGGTGAAGAAGAGTGTTAGTCTGCTCAATCTCTCTGGCACGATCCTCAATCTCTTTGGCGGAGCGCTTCTTCTTGCGACGGGTTTTGGCCGCCGCTATGCGATTGCGCTCCCTGCTGATCTTGAGTTTCTCGTCTTCCTCGCTACCTCCATCAGAGACACCGTCCATACGCTCATCATGAGGGTCGTGGCTTCGCTTGCTTGCCGAAGAGGGACGCGTGGCGCCTCCGCTACTGCTCGGGCGTTGCGGAAGAGGTTGACGCGATGTGGACATGTTGTCGGCGCTCTGAATGCTGCGCAAACCATGAACACTTTGTCGGCCGCCAACGGAAGACGACCGCTGCGTTTGCTCACGATTGCTCGGATTCTGGTTGACGCTCTGATTGCGCAATCGCGATGTGACTGGAAAGGCTGTGCTGTTGCCCATGAGAAATTGGGGAGGTGATAGTGACATGGACGCGTCAAAGGAGGATATAGCCCCAGTAGACAGGCCTGGTAGCGTCGGTGCCGCGAGCTCTGGTGTTGTCGACGATGATGCAGCTGTTTGTGCCAAAGAGGCGTTCCATCCAGTCGCGGAAGAGTTTGGATAGTCTAGGGACGGAGTCTGCAGGTCGAGCGCGATGCCGTAGACTAGCTGCTGATCGGCCCAGGTGGCAGGAGCTGGCATCGCGCTCGCATTGAACGTCAATCCGGACGGCGGCAAGGTTGTCTGCGCCATGCCGTCCGACGGAAGGTATTGGCCAGCAGTACTATCATGGCCGCGTCAAGCTCGAGTCGGCGCAGAAAGCAGCATTACAAGCAGGACATGGAAGTGGGCAGACTTACGCTGGTGCTGGTGCGACCTGCAATTGCTCTCTGTAGACCTGTTCGTCGTGGGTTGCACGTGAGTCGTCCATAGGTCGCTCCCCGGTATTCTTGTGCGAATGCAAGAGAATGAGGAAGCGAGAAGTCCGGTGAAGAAAGTGTTATATTTGCGGAGAGGTCAGTAGCGAAACATTAGCAATGGCAGCGATCCACAGTGCCTCCGACGGTTGGAGAAAACCAATGGCCGTTGCTTCCGCCCCGGCCTGCCTCGATTCGGCGAGCACGATATGTGACGGAATTTAGTCCTACCGCGCACAACATCTCATGCACTTGCATGGAATCTGAGATGCTCGCGGACTCGGGCAGGCCCCGCCACTCGACTGCAGAGCACAGGAGCTAAGTAAGAACAGAGAAGAGAGGCGACGAGGAAGCCAAGGCAACGGACTTTAGCTGTATGTGGCGAGCTATGCGAGCGTCAACAGCCTTTAAATCGCACAGCTGGTGCGCCAACGCGTGGCCGTCGTACGCAAGGATAGCAAGCATGAGCTAGAGTACACTGGACGGCGTCGGGCGAAAAAGAACATCTCATCACCGTCCACAGCGCGGCCTGGCCCCCACCAAATTTGACCGGACGTGTCTCCGAGGCGCACTGAGGATTGGAAGGACCTACCACGAGCCAATGTCGCCCTACAGAAGCCCGCGCCATCCGCTTCCTGCATTGCCGAGAATATAGGTGTCGGTTGGCTATGCACGATTGAACGATTCGTTGTGGCGAGCGCGAGAGGCTTGAGAGCACGGCTTGCATGCAACTCTGCACCCCGTATCCACCGCGTTACGCCGCCAAGGCATTGCAAGCCCATGCGGATCCTCCACAGACGGCAGAGAGGGAAGTGTGTGCTTGCATGGCACTGGCTCCACGGGAGAGGAAACGGGAGTTGCTTCGCGCACGTGAAGAGGCGATTCGAGGGCATCGAAGGCATCGCAGTGAGTAAAAGGGTGGTCCACGACCGATGCTCCGATCGGCCATGACGTCGAGTAGACTAAGCAGAGACATTCCACACTGCCAGAGTTGAGCCAGCATTGAAGCCGCGGGAAATGCGCGAGGCAGTGCATGGTTGCGCATTCGCACATCGACGTTGCAGAGCTCAGCGAGGGCGTCGCTGGGGTTAGGTTAAAGGCCTGACGTCTGTCTTGAGTTGCAGAGCAGCGGTACAAAGTCCGACCAAGGACTGGCTAGTCCCAAACTCTGTGGTTGGGCAGTGCCGAATCGCAGCAGGGTTCGGAGCATTCGACCTGCCTCCGCGAGATCTCGATGCGCCTCGCTGCCCTCGCAGCGTTCGCTGGGAGCTCTGGGTTGTTCGCAGACGGGGAGCTTAAGAGGCAGCAGCTGCCTGGGCAGTCACGGTGGCGAGCTCGCTCGTCTCTCTTCAGGAGAAGCACTTCTCTCTGCCTTGGCCTTCCATTATCCAGAGCACCGGGGATGGGCAGCCCGTGAAGGGCTCGGAATGCAGTCCGCAAAACCGCAGAGCCGCAAAAGTCTAGTAGGCCATCCGTTATTAGCCGCGAGGCAGAATCAAAAAGTCAAACGCTGCTTCACCTGACCTACTGGGCGAAGCGGAGGCCATTTCTCCTGCACGACATGCTGTGAGCTTGCGTTTGCCTCACTTGGGGAGCAGGATGGCCTCGGCTCGGCGGACGCTGATGGAACATGGCTGCAGCCAGTGAGTGGTGGATGGAAGACTTTGCTGGAGATGAAGATGCAGTCCCCTTGAAGACAACACTGTGCCCAAGTATACCAGGCAAGCCATGGACATTCACCCCGTCCACTACGTCAACATGAAGGACAGTGAGGCCATCACCGAAACTTGGCCTGGCTGCCACGCGACACGCGCAGGTGACCCCTAACTGGAGCTTAACTGCCTTGCCTACCGCTTGCGACACTCAGGGTCGTCGACGTCTTCACATGAACAGCACGCCGCGCGGTGGTGTCATCGCAGTCCACATTCCGTGATCATTGCGGAGCAGCATCGTGCAGAATTGGGTGAATGCCTCGTCACACGCCCGCAGCGAATCGAGCGCCCCACTTTCTGTTCGCGTCCAGTCGTGAATCTTCAAACGTCGTCATGGCTATGTCACAATCCTGTCACAGGCCAGTGTTGCCTCACAACAGCAAACGCCACCTGCCACCTGCCCCTCCAGCGCATTGTCTACTTAAACACTCTCCCAAGCAACATCCTCCCTCTCCTCCTCATCCACGACACAAGCCACATCCAGTCAACAGACAACCAACTCCAACCCAAACCAACCACCAAACACATCGCCCAATCCAACATGTCTGCACCAAACGCTGACAAGCCAAACGAGGGCATCGGTACGTCGTCTCTCTAGACGACACCCCGCTTTCGTCACTCCTTTACTAACTTCACCGCGTCAATAGTTGGCCAGATTGGCAACTCCCTCCAGAACGCCGCCAACTACGTCTCCGACACCGTCCAGGGCAAGTCCGCCGAGGCTTCCAAGGAGGCCAACAAGGAGCAGGCCAAGGGCAACACTCCAAACGACAGCATCGCCGACCGTGTCAGCGGTGCCACCGGCGCTGTCAGCGACAAGCTCAGCCAGGAGAAGCACGAGGGCTCCGCCAAGGTCAACAAGGAGGCTATCTAAGCGTGTTGTCTTGACTTGACAACCGCCACACACGAGGTATGTGAGCACGCGGGACATCGGCATGCGAACTTGTCACTGACAATGCCACAGTATGATCACCATGGTTTCGACTTGTGTGATGGGAGCCAACAATACGATACGGCATGACTGAATTACGAGATTACGGCATCAATTGTGAGCCTGCCTTGAACGGCGAGGCATTTTCAGATACCCCAGAATCAAATTACCTTTTCTGAGTGACGCAAAAGTACTCCTGTTGTTTCCCCTCTCCAGTGATGCTCCTCATGTTGCCATTTACCCCTCTTCATGTCGTGTATTCAATGAAATCCCATATGCCCCTCTTCACGTTGTGTAACCCATGCCGACGTTGTGAATGGTGCCTTGGGTGCATTGTCCGCTACGGCCATGCAAGGACTAGGTAGCTCTACTGCATGACTGCAGCAAGGAATAACACTCGCATACGCCGATTCTGCAGACTCACATACTGCATAATACAATGGCGCCACCATACCGAGGGCTTTGACACCACGCCACTGCGTACGTGTCCATATACAAAATGATGGCAGTGACCTTTCAAGAGGAAAGTCTCGGGAGAACGATCAAGTGGCAAAGGCCACATGTCATTTCTGTTCCTGTAGAATATGATACGCAATGCCAATACCCACCCCAGCGCCACGCACACCCCCTCTGTCTGCGTACAGCACAGATCCAAGAAGTAGGAAACTCCGCATCCTCGGCGTTCTGTTGAGAAACTGAAGAATATCCGCGCAACCACCCTCTCCGAGATGCAATGCCCTTTTCCAGAATGCACTTGTCACCAAAAACCCCGCTACTCTGCTCTTCGCGAAGAATCCTCTTCTTCTCATTATCAAAACTCCTGCACCACGTAGAATAGCATGTACGCCTCGGCATTCAGAACTTCCTTCTCATCCACCAGCACAACCATACTGTCATCCAAACGAAACCACTCATCGTCCTGCTTCGAATATGAAATGTAGTGTCCGCTGTCGATTTTGCCCTTGTGCACGACGACGGAAGATAGTTCGTAAATTGGAGTTTCGGGCTCGATGGGCGCTTCGTCGGCAGCGTCTTTGTCCTTGTTGGATGTTTTGGTTTCGTCGTCATCGTCGTCCTTCTTCGAGTCGCCATTTGTGCCTTCCTTGCTCCCTGCACCAGTTTTGGTAACGTATGGTGACATGTCCAATACGAATGGGAAGCGGACCTTGGTGTCGACTTTCTGGCTTTCTTTGCTGGATTTTGAGTGGGAGAAGCGCTTCAGGTGGATGGGAATGACTGGTGGCAGGCGCGTCAATGAGAGCTTCTTCTTGGCTTCCTTCGGCCCGTCACATTTTCGGCAGGTGTAGTTTTCACTTGATAGCGTCTCAGCAGATGTGTATCGGTCCAGGCACTCGACCAGCTCCACCGGAATCTGCTCCTTAACAGTCTGCGTGGCGCCCGTCAGTGCAAGCTTTTTCTTCTTGACCACAACGCCAGCACTCTTCACGTCGAGACTGAGGTCCATGAAAGCTTCTGATGTACTGTTCGCAGTTTTGCATGTGCTGCACGTCACTGTGCTTCGCATCATTCCTCCGAATGTTTGGTGTACTACGCACTCGCAGGTTTTCGCATCTTTCTTCTCTTCGTCTTCCGTATTCGCCTCGTGCAGGCTATTGAGTATGAATCCGAGATACTCATGTGCATCTTGCTGGCTGTACCCGGCCAGATTACCACCATTTTTCCAACAGCCTTGTAGCATATGCACCGCACCGTATCCCTCGTGTTTTTCGGCGCCGTAAAAATCGGTAAACATATCGTCGAGAGCACAAGAAGTGCATGCTTCGCGTTCGCATTCAGAGGATCGATGCCCCTCGGAGAGGTAGTATGTGCGGATAAATGGGTTGTGGATAAGCGACTGGAGGATGACGGACATGAAGCATGTCTGACCCATGTTATATAGCCCTCTCAGGCCTGTCGCAGCGCATGGTGTCGTTGCAGTGTTGCCCGAAACCAGTTTCTTATCGTTCTCGTCCATCAGCGCAGAGAACTTTCGCTTCTTGGTGGGTGGGGATCGGATGCTTTCGAACGCAGGGTCGTAGACAAAGTCTTTGCACATATGGCAGTAGAGGAAGCCATTCGCAGACTCCACGGCTATGCTGTGTCAGCCATGTGTGTCCGCACTCTTGTCGAGATCACCCACCAAAGAGATGGTCTTTGCGATGCGGATCCCGCGTCACGCTGACATTGGGACATTGCAAGCAGAGGTATGTGACCGCACCGGTCACCGCAGGCCCATTGATTCCCTTGTACAGTGCCCAGCTCAAGTTGTCCTCTTTCTGTAGCGACGTGATCGCTTTTTGATATCCCGTGATGGCGCCTTGCCGTGCACTGGTCAGCAGGCTCTTCGTATGTGCTATTCCCGCGTGTCAGCTCTCCATCGCCGCTGTTCCATGCTACAGAGAGCACTCACAGCATCCGAATTCGGTCTGCGTGGGCGTGAGGGCTTTCGTATCGTTGGTGCTGGCCTTCTTCAACAGCTTCGGTGCGGAGGAGGACTCGGAGGTGACCGAGGGGGTTTGCGCCGTCGTCGCCATGGTGTCGTGACGTACCAGCGCCTTTCCGACGACGTGCGCAGCTTCTACCAGCTCATCACGAAGAGGCAGTGGAGTGATTGGGCCTTGCACAGTGCGTGAACGTGAACATTTGCTTCGATGAGCTCGGATGAACTATTGATCGGCCGTGCCTGCCCTAGCGCCGCACTAAATCCGGGGAAGCGTGCAACGGTGCAGCGCCTTCCGCCACCCCGGTCGTGGCATGACGACAATGCCTTTGTGCGTACAGACTCCTCCTCTTGGACTCTGCGCTGAACATCATTGACTCTTCGTACGATTGGAGGCATTGCTGGCGACATTGCCATCTAAATTAAGTCTTGCTAATGGACCAACACCAGACCCATCCAGCCGACGACGAAGAGCCCGCGTGGAGGCGAGAAACATGGCAGCGGCACTTCAAGCAACGGAATCATCACCACTTCTCAGACTCCCGCCGGAATTGCGAAATCAGATTTTTGAACATGTTCTCTGCAACAAGAAGATTCACGTCGCCATGCGACCCACCCAGGCCGAGGAGTCCGGAGGATTTCCTTACGGCTCAGAACCCATCTGGTTCAATGAGCGCTATAAGCCCATGTACTGCGTCTGCTTGAATGGAGACGAATGGAATGATGCTTATGAATCGAGTAAAGCGGACGACCAAGCAGGGCATAGCTCGACCTTGCAAGCGAAAACAAATGCCCACAAGGCTTGCGAACGAGTATTGAACGACTTACGATGGCAAGACTTTATGCGCATGCCCTCCGCACAACATTGCGAATGTGTGACGAGACCTTGTCCACATTTCTTCGAGCATCGACGAAGCATGATCGCAATATATGGACCGCCTCCGGAAGGGTTGAAGGTTGCTCACGCGAATACCAAACTGGACCTGTCGCTGCTCAGCACATGCAAGAAGATATACAATGAGACGGCTCTTCTGCCGTATAGTGGTAACACATTCAGTTTCCATGTACCAGTCGAGCTCAATGCTTTCTTGGACCAAGTTCTGACCCAATCACAACGTGATGCAATACAGACTCTGTATGTATACATGAGCGCTTTGAGCCGGCCTACGCTACCAAACACCATTCCGCGGGATTTGAAGAGACTGCAATGTCACGTTCCTAGCCTCACGCCAGCTGTCATGACAGAAGACATGCATGAAACGCTGGGTCCCTGGATTCGAAAATTCGAAGAAGTCCAGGTGATCCTAGGAGAAATGGGAAGCAAACCAGTTGGGGAGCAACAAATCAGAGGACGGAGAGAATTCTCCAGGACTTTAGAGGATCTTTTGACGAAAATTGCCAACGTGCCGACGGAGACCTGATGTGTTTGCGTGGCTGAAAGCACCCAGCGCGCGCAATATTTGCCACGGAGACACTCCGATGCGACAATTATTGCACGTCCCATCAAATACATAGGTCCTTGACTTCTGGGACGTAGGGTTGCGACCACCCTACCACTTGCGCCATGGACTTTCCTGGTTGTCCGCGCGCCGTGTTGCACAAGCACTTGACGCTGACCGATGATGACGCGGGCGCAGATGCAGAAAGTAGCCCATGCAAGTGGCAATAACGCCTCTTCCACACACCGCCTGTCGCCTCTTTGCCACTGGTCTCGATCGCCACAAAGGAACAATGTCTGGAATACGAGCTTACAATACGGTGAGCCTTCTGCGGTCATGGATCTTGCGTGCGTACGCTTGTCACCTCTGTGGGCGGGCTGGTGGTGTTGAGATTGCCAGAGCACCGAGAGAGCGAGGAGTCGACCACCCACCGCTTCGCGGGCTCTACTACAGCAAGGCCAAAGACGAAGTGGTTCCAATCGCGTCGGCTCTACTTCTCGTGACTCGGACACGCGAGCTGAAGAGGGACTTGCACGTTCGACTGATGGCTCTCGCTAGTCCTGCCTGGAATAGGTCGTCCGTCGAGAACGTTGGTAAAGCAAGAAGATGGCCACAGGAGATCGACGCACGACCATTGGTCCTTCGTCGACATCGTAGGCGCGCTCGCAGATTCACCAGCTCGCAGGTGACGCCGTTTTTGCCGTGATCACTGGGGGGCAGCGATCCCAAGCACTGGCCTCATCTCGCCCACTTAAGCCAGTCCTTTCAGCTGTGCTATACTAGCGGCCGGTACTGTTGGTTTCGGCAGACTGCAATTCGCAAGTCCGATTGTTCCTCCGGCTGACAGGAAGTGGCATGTTGTAAGGAGAAGATTGAGTTTATGTATTCGACTAGCAGAGACTAGATATAGCACATTCTAGGAGGTACCATACCATCCGAACACGCACTCAGTCGAAGCATCTTCCGAATCAGGGAAGCCGAGCGCGCGGAACAGATCGTGGCTCATCGTATCTCCATGATGCTTTCGGCAGGAGCAGTAGGCGCACGCGAAGAAACTCTGATCGACGCTGAGGCAGCGAGCAGGGCTGATTGTTCTCGTGCGCTCGGTGCTGCGATGTGTCGCTCTGGCGGACGCAGATACGGCCCGACTCAGACTGTCCTGTATATCCTGTGGTCTTCGAAACAGGTTGATGACTATGCGTTCACGCCGTCTCGTATCCTTTCTCACAGTGGCTTTGCTGACAGGATTGCTACCGCCGGAAGTGACCGAAGGTTGCCAGCGCTTCTGTGACTATTCTCGAACGCGTCGACATCATTCCGAAGAGGCCGCCTCGACTCACAGTCGGTGCATGTGCTGCGGTGAAGTGTAGAGAGGAGTAGCTTCAACTGCGGTGAGTGCGAAAAGCGAAATTCGATGATCATGTCTTGAAGAGGCATTCCTGGAAAACGTGACCGGCGACGAGCCCTGAGAGACTAAAACGTCTCCACTTTGATCGTGGTCTGGGGACAGCGCAGATCTGGTGCCTGAACATCACCCTCGCCCAACCACAACACAACCACGTTTCTAGTTCTGCATCGCGGGCCTATCAACGAGTGTACTACCGCTGTCCGTTCCCGTCCAGCACACATGGCCTCTTGAAGTCTACTCTTCCTCCGGGCCACGGCACGAGCAGTCATGGACATTGCTGCGTTCACAAATCATCGGCAGCGCTGGCGGCGAGTCTCAGCCGCACCGCGAGCACGAGATGCAAGCACTGATCGCAATGCCGCGGAGGGCATGCATTGCGTCGAGCGCACTCGTGTCCCGTTCGCGAGCGGCCGACGCAACGCTGCTGCCACCAGCTCGCGACGTAATTTGTGCAACAGCGAGCATGATCCCAAGTCTCCTGGTCAGATGGAGCGTCATACGTGCAGCCACAAAGCCAGTCCTCCGGCATGCTAGTTCGAAGGATCTAGCTGCCGATTGTGCTCGACTGCGTGGGTCACTGACCATGCCCTACAAATGACGGCCCGCTAAACGGCTTTGACTTCTCTAACGCCTTGGGGTAGTATGTGCTGCTTCTGCCTATGAGGCACCGCGACCATGCGAAGCTGCATCAAGGGCATCGTGCAGTTGCTAGCCAGCTTCCTTCGCGCCGCAGCCGTGCTGGAACTCATCACTCCACACCCACGGAAGGTTTGCATATATTCTGAGGTCCAGACGCTTGTTGATCCTGCTTACAGCCCTGCCTTGTGAACCTGCATCAATCGCTTTTACAATACTCACCGCAAGCATTACTCAACAGTGCTAAGTAAAGAACATCTTCCAAGGCCCGTGGATTTTACAGGCACCACAAACAACCATCCATCGTCCCACTCTACGACTAAGCTACCAACAACCTACTCAGCCGATTGATCGCTACGCAACGCACAGCGAGCTTTTATCATGGCTTGTGCCGGTGTTCTGGGCTCAGGCCTGTTCGAAAGCCTTTGTCCAGACTCGCTGACATTCTCGGTATGTACGGCCTACTCGTTTCGTCTTAGCAGCTTTCAAAACACCAACACCCAGACTAAACATCTACCACGACGACGATGCATCCACCGCACATGCTTAGCGATCTTGCCAGACCGCATGTTGAGTGTTGCCAACATCGCGATCCTGCGTGGCCATCGCACCCCTGCTGCAGCGCGTGGGCTGAAAAGAAGATCCACTAACAATTTAACAGCCCCCGCCTGTCTTCGATCGACGGTCATCCAAACGACTCAAGGCCGACTGCATCGACCCAGAACTGCTAGAGATGTCGGGCTACTACTGGCAACCTCCCGTTTCCTCAGACGAACAGTACTACGACTTCGATCGCGCGTCGCGACTGCCCACGTCAGCAGAAACCCAGAATGCTTTTGCAGCCTTCGCGGCAGAGCTATATGCACTGCCCAACGAACAGCAACCTAGAGCCTACAGTACTTATCCTCAAGCGTACCAGCATCCTCAGCAACTTCCGCAATATCAGATACAGGTGCCGACCCCAGTTGAGCAACGCCAGCAGCAATGGTATCGTGACGCGTTCACGCCCAATGCACCTCCTGCCATGAACAGAGCATCGTCATTCCCGCAATACACGGACATGGGCAACTTTGACACAAATTTCGCCCCTCGAGCGGGTGACGTATCCTTGGGCCACCTTTCACCCCCGACCAACAGACCCAGAATGTCACGGGCACCCTCCGTCACAGAATCTGTAGCAAGCTCTGCACCTAGCACGCGGACCGACTTGTCCCGAGCTGTTTCACCAAGCGTAACAGAAATGTCACGATGGGGCAAAAGGAATGGCGACAACAGCTGGTCCTGTGCATATCCAGGGTGCACATCTAAATCCACGTTCCATCGCGGATGTGACTTGCGAAAGCACTACAAGAGGCATACAAAATCGCTGCACTGCCGCCACGAAGGCTGTCCGCAGGCCACAGAGGGTGGGTTTTCGAGCAAGAAGGACCGCGCACGGCACGAGGCCAAGCATAATCCAACAATCGTCTGTGAATGGGACGGATGTGAGAGACTGTTCAGCCGACAGGATAATATGGTGAGTCAATTCAAGTCGTGCTTCTACGCCCTATTCTGATGTCTCCGCTTTAGAAGGATCATGTCAGACGAGTGCACAAGCGTCGCGTGCACTGAAAGTACGCGTGGCGAAGGATGAGCTAGACGTGTTTCAGAACCTGAAGATCTCTTGGAAGCAAAGAGGAGCGTGATACCATGTTGGTATCACACTGCTATCACGATGCCTCTCTTCGTTTGGATGCAGTAGTGCTCACGGCTGTTGGATTGCTACGTCACGTCAAAAATGGACCATGAGCGGTCTACTCTTGGTTACACTGCAGCATGCAGAGTCTGCTGACAAGCTGCCTCCTCGCAAATCTGCATAGCCACTCCTTACAGGGCGTCCTCAGAGTCGCACTCGCAACACTCGTATGACGAGGAGCTATGGACTCGGTCTCGCCGGAAACACGATTAAGTCGCTGTCGATCCAGGCCTCACAGCCCCCTTCGAGCACGCGCAGACTGGACTTCCTAATCCGGTAATCCGGGGCTCGACTCACATCGATCGACTCTCCCAGCAAGAAGACGATCAAAGCTAGACAACTGGCTCATAGTGGCAATAGCGTGGGGACGATTACTGAGTCTTGGGAATCGGGTCATCATTGTGGCCGATAGGTCCAGCGTCAGGAGCTGCGAACGAGCCATATGCAAGCCACAAATTGCAGGAACATGCGGCTTCGCTCAGCGCCGCAGAATCCTTCTCGAACAGACCGCAGCTGAACAAAGTAGTCAAGTGCTTAATCCCGACAAGCACCCGGTTGTGGCTGTGGCTCTTTAATTTCCCTGTGTTTGGTGGACTAAAGGAAGTAGTAGAGAATTCTTGCATTATGTATGTATGCACTAAACAACGCTTCGCCCACCATAGCACGTGCCATCCTTCGAGCACTACTACTATACCGTGCACACGGTCCAGAATAATCCCGACAGTGTGTCGGGTATAAGTCCAATTTATCGAAATTGTATTCGCGAGTTGTATGCACTTCCTGCAGTCTCTCGTGCAAGCGTTCGCACAGTTGGCCGAAGGCTTTAGGGCTGTAAGATCGGCAACGCTGGTCCATGCTGAACAACGTGGGCGCTTGCTAAATCTTGCTGCTTGCCCACATCGTTCCTTGGAATCGCGCAGAGTTAGAAAGCTGACAGACGTGTGGACGGAGAATCCCATTTGAAATGGGAGTCTAATTTGCTGACATAATATTTTTAAGGATTGTACATGACGAAGTTTGTGGAACTCTACCGCGCGGTATGATTCAAGAGAGTGCACTTGCGCAGGAGGTGCCAGCATGACTTGGCGTCGGATGGTTGACCGAAGTGCGGGTAGAAGATATTCACACGATATAGTTCGTCAAGTCGTCAACTGGACTGCTGATGGCCCAAGCTATCGCTGACAATAAAAGTTTCCAGCAGCTGTACGTTAAGGATGCGATCTCGCATCTTCCAATTATGAACTCGTCGTCGTAGCTGGCACGATTATCGTCGAATACTTCGTCACAAGCGTCGGGTTTGGCTCCCACGCAGTTCTCTTGGTCGAAGTCGTTCCCCATTTCTCCGAAAAGCCAGGATATAGCGACCTGTATCTCCCTGTCGGACTCCATTCTGGAAAGGTAGCCCACGAGGGAGGCACTTCACTCGTTTCGGCAGGATCGAGAATTGCTGTTGAGCCTGCCATTGTCACGGTCTGCGACCAGGTCGACATCGTGACGATCAGATCGCCGTTTTTCATCGTTGCGATACGGCTGCCAGGTAACAGAATTGTTTGTGTTGTTGTGGAAGGTGGCGGGACTACGATGGTAGAGTATATTGTTTTCATTGGTGGTCTGGTGTGGGTATTCTTTGCGATGGAGAGTTTGTTTGTGGCATCTGTGGGTGGCATTGTCCAGGTACTGACGCCTGTGGGCCAGCTGGTGGGCCAGGTACTAGTGTCTGCCTTGTCGTCCCAGATTGTGCTGACCGTGGGTTTCAAATACGGATAGTATCTTGTTCGCTCCGTTCCGCTGACTTTGCCTGTTGCGGTGCCCCAGTCGAAGGTCGAAGCATAGTAGGTGCTGTAGTAAGGTGGTCCATGCCAGCTGGTTTGCGAAGATTGGACTGCTTGGTGTTGATCGTACGCTCTCAAGCAAGCTTTGTATCCATCATTTGGCCACGGGGGATACTTGTTCTGGGAACCGGGCGTCGGTTGCAGCCAATTGCCTTTCTGATCCTTCTTCCAAGGCAGCGCTGCAGGCCATTGAGGTTTGGTCTGCTCGCAGGTACTGATCACCGTCCCCGGCGTACCGCACCATCCATATTGGAAGACTTCGGTCCAAGTCTCGCAGCCAGTCAAAGCACTAAGTTCATGGACTTTGAGCCACCAGTAAGGATCAGCGTCATGATGCTTCTTCGCATTCCAGTATTCGGTTGTGTTGTACTCCAGGTCCATAAATGGATCATATTTGCACTGAGAGTCGTACTCCCAGAAGGGGTTCCTAAGGTCGAAGTAATCCATTTTATCCTTCATTCCAGGTTTGCCTTGCGCTCTGAAGTTGAGGTACGGGCCTTTGGAGAGGAGGCCCGTGTGGCCGTCAGGATTCAAACGAGGGTCTTCGCAAAAAGGTTCTAGAGGGCATGAAGAGTCAGTGGGCATGCACAATTATCATAATTACGTGGCGCTCGTCCAGCGCTATTCGAAACAGCTACATGTCGAGGGCCCGGGTGCAGAGTCGATCGTTGTACGTACTAACGATTGCAAGGTCGTACCCAGTCGGTCCGTTACAGTACACCATTACGGAACGTCCCACACGATCAGTATCGTCTGCGTCTACCACAGAAAGTCAGCCAAATCCCATAATTTAAACAAGAAAGAATCAGCTCGCACTTACTGGAAGCCGGTAAACAATTCGTAGTCTCCCCTGTCGATTTGTTCCGGTCCTCGAACGTCACCAACTTGTTTCCGTTGCATTCCTCTCCCTCATAAATCGCCAGCGTACAGTTCCAAATCGTCTGGTCTTTCGATTTCGGATGTTCCGGACGAACTGGCATTTCAAACAGCAAACTTTGGAATCTGTGTGTGAAGCTCTTGCACCGGCCTGATTGAAGCTGATATTGCCCAAGTTCAGCATCTTGGCGGGAACAGCCGAATTCCCACCAGGTTTTCAAGTCGAGCTTATCACCGTCGTGGGAGGAGCTAAAGCCCTCCCAGTTGTTTATGTTGATTCCTGGGTGGTAAGGACGATGGGGGTTGCCGCCAGCGACGAGTAAAGGGAGAACGGCGAGCAGCGCGGCGGGCTTCAACAGCTTGCGCATCTTCTTCTCGTTCTGGGCGTATTGTGCTCTGTCCCGGCGTTGCTCTGCCTGTAAGCTCGGGATCTAGCGACGAGAATTACTATAGATCGTTAGTGCACTACAGTGAATCTCTTTTTAGCAACGTAAGCGAAATTCAGCTATTTCGACGAGACCTGCCATGTGTACTTGTGCTCTGCCAAGCCATGGTACCATGGGTGGCGTAGAGACTCCGCCGTGCTTCCCGTGAAATGTGCTAAATGCCTGAGGCTTGACCTTGACTAGATTCTACACTCTCGACAGGACGACGGTACAGCGGGATGTCGTTCCTGAGCACATCAGCAGCATCATTCTATGCACCATCGTGCCCGCATGTCCTTTTCCATCGGAGAACATATCTTAGAGACGAGCGGGTCGCCTCGATAACTAGCTCTGCGAATTGCTTTGATGATCTCCGATGCGACGAAAGAGAACAGTGAAGATCCCGGATGTAATCTCTGATTATACAGATGTCAGTACCACGCATAATTGTGGCGTGAAGGGAAGTATCTGCTCACCGCATTTTTACAAGCCTTTTCAGCTCTTAATCAAAACGCCGGATTTCTGTTGCGTGCCTTCGGGCCCAGCATTAAGACAAAGAAAAGCGAACAGCTGCAGGCGCCTTTGGAGGTTGCGGTATGAATCTCTCACCAGGTGGAAACAGCTTGCCAACAGTAGCTGAAATTGAAGGCTGGCATGAGATGAGGCGATGAACACGGTGGCAGCGGTGATCGTCCTAGGTTCGGCAGCCACTGAGAAGGAGCCCTCGAGCGATATTTGCAATGGGTCCCGGTCTCAGGAGTCCATCTGCTTTCACCCACCTAAAGCTTCATAGAGTTGCCAGGCTGGCAGGACAGGTTATGTCAACGTCAAAGAAAATACCGGGCTTATCTATACAGTCAGCCTGTTCTACACTTCCGCCACTTACCCACAAAGTAGCAGTATCTGGCCTGAATGTCGCTTTTTATTGATTGGCTTTACCTCCCCTTCTTCACCCAATCCTGTACACTCTCCCTCACACCTTGCACTTTTTCCTCTGCCATGGCCAGTCCCATCTGGCTGTGCGCCTTCCCGGTCTCAATGAAATGCCTGATACCATCTGTGGCTCTAATGTGATTATCCGCAATCACGGGAAACTTCTTCTCGTAATGCCATGCCAAGTTGCCGACGTTCTCTGTTGTTCGTGGGACGACGTAGTTGGCTGTGACGACTCCTGTTATGATGGGTGTTGCGAACCGAAGGAGAATGTTGCGGTTCCGTGAAACGATGCTGCCGGCCATTGCTGCAACGAGCACATATATGCCGCCTGGGAGAAGCTTCTCGTTGCTCTCTTTGGGTGGGGCAAGGGAGGCAATAGTCGAGGTGAAGCTGTGCTCCGCGTCCATGAAGCGGGTCATGCCATTGTTGACTGCATCTTCGGCGCGAACGGCGTAGTCGTGCAGCGCCAGACGACCGTTCCGGATTTGTGCCGCGAGCTTATCAGCGGGTGTTGTTCGTCGAGAAGTCGAGCTCTGTTCGTGTCGCTCTGGTTCGGGTTTGGTGGTTATGCCAGAGGCTGGAGGGGGAGTCGTGTGGGCAATTTCGCGCGGTGAAGGCTCGTCGTAGTCATAGATGGACTTTCTCTTTCGCTATTTGTCCGGTCAGTCCTCATTCCCAGCGCGATCTTCTGTTTTCTCGCACAATCTCTTTCACGGGATCCGATGCTGGCTCTTCTGCGAATGCGCTTCGTTTGGGTAGGACAGCCAGACCGGCGACGAGGCCGCCCAATGGCAGAAGGTGCTGGAGTATGTCAGTTCACATCTCATCAATTTGACCAGTGTCATATCTCACCTGCCGCAGTAATGGAGCAGCCATGGCGTATGTTGCTCTGTCCAATGCCTCGCTCAACGACCACGAGACGCTGCTGATCGGAGCTGCGGGAGGCCTCGGGAGAGCGAGGCTTGGCATCGATCATCGCCTCGCCTCGCCTGACCCCAAGTGAGGTCCTCTCTCCTCTCACATCGCACAGACGAGCAGCAGCATGAAACGGGTGGCACGGCAGTGGACCTGTCCCTCATGTGCACTGCGCCAACCGCGTCGAGGTCTGGTCACTTCGACGCGCGCCAAGGGAGCTGCAGCCGCTGCTGCAGCGGCGGCCGACGACTATCGACCCGTATCGAAAGCAAATCCATCCATTGCACACGATGACAGAACATTGAGACAAGTCTTCGACTCGCCCGACTTCTGGAAGGACTTCTCATCGAAGCAAAAGTATCACTATGGAGGGAACAAGAATGCGGGTCTCTTCCAGAATCGATACCTCTACGAACCGGCCGGATTCGAACGATGGGCGAACGATGTGTTGCAGAAGTGCCAGAGGATCGTCGCAAAAGTGTTGCAATATGACTCTGTCGAGCAATACAGGCGTATTGCTCGAGATATGGACAGATTGAGCGACTTGCTTTGTCGTGTCATCGATCTAAGCGATTTCATTCGCTCCGTTCATCCGGATGCGAAGATACAAGCAGCGGCGAGCCAGGCGTATGCGATGATGTTCCAGTACATGAATATTCTGAACACTACGAGAGGACTAGACACTCAGCTAAAGCGAGCCCAATCGACACCAGAGGTATGGGAATCATGGAGCGCAGAGGAACAAACAGTAGCGGATATCTTGATTCGAGACTTTGCAAAAAGCGCAATAGAATTGCCCGAGCAGCAGAGGCAGGCCTTTGTGGATATATCAGATGACATTGCGGTGGTGGGAAACGATTTTGTGGACAAGATGACTGCTGAAAAGCCTGTCTTGTCGATCGAGAGCAGCCGCATGAAAGGCATGGACCCGGTGTTTGTGAGGCAACTGACGAAATGGGGACGAGTGAACTTGCCTACAGAAGGAATGCCCGCGACCATTGCGCTGCGGACGGTAGAGGACCCGGACACGCGACAGGAGATTTACATGGCCAATCGGACCTCATCAACAGCCAACGTTCAACGATTAGAGCGGCTCCTGAAGAAACGTGCGGAGTTGGCAGATTTATCAGGATATGACAGCTTTGCGCATATGACGCTCACGGACAAGATGGCCAAGTCGCCTGAAGCTGTAACGTCGTTCTTGAATGGCC
Organism: Cercospora citrullina; assembly: GCA_013365195.1. NCBI lineage: Eukaryota > Fungi > Ascomycota > Dothideomycetes > Mycosphaerellales > Mycosphaerellaceae > Cercospora > Cercospora citrullina. Next base: position 73,341 of record JAASFF010000198.1, read on the forward strand.
TAGCTCAGGTGAATGCACCAAAAGTGCGAGAGGAACTGCAAGAACTGCTGGAGTTGAAGAAGAGCGATGCTCAGAGGGGCGTGGACAGGCTCAATGCTTGGGACCGGGACTACTACACAGCTCAGCTTCTGCAGTCGATGCGTTCCAAAGCACGAACTCCAGACTTTCTGAGCGCCTACTTCTCTCTGGGGACTGTCTTCCAGGGGCTCTCCCGTCTCTTCCATCGCCTCTATGGCATCCGTCTCGTGCCTCATCAGACACTGCCGGGAGAGACATGGAACGAGGACGTGCGACGCCTCGATGTCATTGATGACCACGAAGGCCACATTGCAGTCATATACTGCGATCTGTTCGAGCGACCAGGCAAATCACCTAACCCAGCGCACTTTACGCTTCGATGCTCACGTCGGATTTCCGAGGAAGAGATGCAGGACGCGGCTGAAGTCACTTCTCGGCCCAACTCACCCTTCGCGACAGCACAAGAAGCCGTCAACGATGGCTTAGCCACCAACTTCAACCCTCGTGACAACAACGCCCTCTACCAACTCCCCACCATCGCTCTCATTTGCGACTTCTCCATGCCAGCATCCTCCACCTTCTCTCGCCAGCGCCCGGCACTCCTTACTTTCCGGGAACTAACGACCCTCTTCCACGAAATGGGCCACGCGTTGCACTCTATATGCGGACGTACCGCTCTCCAAAACGTCTCCGGAACCCGCTGCGCCACCGACTTCGCCGAACTTCCTTCCGTCCTGATGGAGAATTTCGCTTCCGCGCCAGAAGTCCTCGCCCTCTATGCCCGCCACTGGGAAACCGACGCCCCACTCGATCCCGCACGTGTCCAGGAACGCGTACAAATCGATCGCAGAATGCAAGGCGCCGAGACAGAAGCACAGATCCTGCTCGGTATGCTCGATCAGGAATTCCATTCTCCTGCTCCGTTGTCTTGGACCCGTGATGGCGAATCCACAGAACTCTACCATCGCATCTGGAATCAGTATTCCGCTATCCCTGAACCCCGAGGGACTTCATGGCAAGGGTTCTTCGGGCATTTGTTTGGTTATGGTGCGACGTATTATAGTTATTTGTTTGATCGCGCTATTGCGGGGAAGATTTGGAGAGATGTGTTTCAGCGGCAGGTGCGAGATGCGGTGAACCCGGAGCGAGGGCAAGTCTTCCGTGATGAGGTGTTGAGGTGGGGTGGGGGAAGGGATGGGTGGAAGTGTGTTGCGGGTGTGTTGGGAGAGAATGAGAAGAGGGAAGTGTTGGAGGAGGGTGGGAAGGGGGCTATGGAGAGGGTGGGATTGTGGGGCGTGCATAACTGAAGGATCAGAGGGATTGAGGAGGTATGGAAATGATGAGATGGTGTACATATGTATGATTGCAAATTTTTCCTGCATCGAGCTCGGGTCGTGGGGGAAAATTAAATGTATAGATCAATACATTATAGCCTGCACAGATTTGTCGTGTTGAGTGCGGGTCGGATCTCCGATCCTCCTTGAGTACTCTGGGAACAGCACTTGCGTCCCTGTTCTTGTTGCTCGGGTTTTGTTTGTGTGGTCTTCGACTGCAGCTTTCTGTTTTGTGCTCCTCCGAAAACTTGGTCAATTTATGTTAGCTCGCGTATACATTAGTTGTTTGATGAATTTGCGACCAGAGTGTAGCATGCAACCAGCTGATCACAACGATTTCGAGGACTTCTCATTTGGCCATGCACATGGTAGAGGGCAATTCGAGGGCGTGTTTGGCGCAGCTATGCCGGGCGAAGATCAAGCGAACCCCTGTGCTCCACGCATATTGGCAACATTAGAAATCTGCCACTGTCCCTCGCCGTTGCGCTTCCATTTGACCACACTGATGGTCTGTCGGCAAAGCGTCGAAGGATAACCTGTGACTTCAAGGAGAGCAAACGTAGTGCCCAGACCTTTACACTCGTCGGCATCCACTGCAATGTCGACGATCCTCGACTGGAATTCGGGATTCTCTGCTACGATAGCTTGGTGATCAACCATATGGCCTTTGAAGTCGCTGTTTCGCACGTTGCCATCCTGGTTGACTTTGATCAGATTGGGAGAGATAAGGCCGGATTGTGCCAGTTCTACGAAGCGGCGCTCGTTGTACAGTTTGATGCCGATTGCGGTCAGGCGTTCCAATTCCTTGGTGAGCGCATTGTCTGTCTTCGGGAGGTTGAAGTACTTGAAGGAGCGATCGAAGTTGGGCAGGCGCAGATTCAAGGATGTCGCAGGCTGGCGAGGCTCGGACAGCTCTGCTGGCGTCAGTGGCGAGTTGGAGGCGTTGCTCATGCTGGCGCGCAGAAGGTGGCGGTGGAATGGTACCGTGGCGGGTCAGCTCTTGTCCAGTCTGGTAGGTGGCAGTAAACTTGATTTCGCTCTGCGAATTGGCCCCGCATCATCTGCTCTCAGTAGCTATACCGTCCGTCCTGGTGGAATATGTCAGTCTTCCGGAGCGCGTATATAACCCGGGAGAACAGAGTGACGAGAGAGCAGTACATCCGCCCGACGCTCGTCCTTCCGCACAAACGGCGGAGTACCTGAGGGGAGGACGCCTTACGCAGGCAGGCTGATCATGTCGGCATGCCAATCCTTCGTGGACTGCAGCTCGCCGAAGAGGACTGGGCGACGATCCGGATTGCTAGCGGCTGGTGAGCGGTGCGGCGCGAAACCTACGGCGTGCATTAATCGCAACGGCGGGTCCTGGTTTCCATGTCGGCACGCGTCGCGGCGACTTCACCTCCTGCAATGATACTTGTGATTGCTTTGGTCGGTGTGCAGAAGCGAGCTTCACGACGACGGAGACGAGCGCTGTTTGGCAAAGCTGCTGAGAGCTGGGACCGCTCGGCAGCTCCGTCGACCCCACTGCCGCCGCCACCCACCCAGCTGCCGCCTCGTTCTCGACCGCTCTCGCCCACGCGACGAAGCCGTGGCAGCCCGGCCAGCACGACGCCCGACGCGTGCCAGAACAGCGATACCATGCTACCACGGCGGCGCTGTCTTCGCGCGCTGCCCCGGAGCGGCGCCGGTGGCCATCGCAGCGCGTTTCGACTCGCGAGGTTTTCAGT